>JACEGR010012794.1:0-10692 GCA_014170235.1 Listronotus bonariensis | reverse complement strand
CCGAATGCTCTATACAAAGTCAACATTTTCTCTTGGTAAATCATATGATTTTTTGCAAGATTTCTTTTTTTTTTAATAATATTTTCTCGGAAAATTAAATTATTGGTTTATTTGTCTTTTTGTTACCTCCATTCGAGGTCAGTCTGTCTATACTGTGTCCCGCTTTTTATAAATACACCCTGATATCTCAATTATAAATGACGCGATTTTCTTTAAATTTTGGTGGTATAGTTTTTTCACCCAAATAAGCTCCGTCGGCATGATCTACTTATAAAAATAACTCCTCAAAAAAGTCGATTGCTTGCAATAAAACAATAAACGTTTATCGGGAGAGCACGGTCGTATTATACGGGACACACTGTATATTATAATCACTAATATATTAAATAAAAAGTAAAACTATACCCATATACTAGTACTATACCAGTACTTGTACTGGTAAAATGTAGCCAATTAAAATGTTTCAAATACTTTTTATTTTTAAGGCTATAAAGTTGACCTTACATCTTTTAAATCTGTAAGAGAATTTGCAAAACATATATTAGACACTGAAAACAGATTAGATATTTTACACTGCAATGCTGGTATAACAGAAACAGTAGATAGTTATACTGAGGATGGAATACTAAGAGTTATGCAAATAAATTATTTAAGCCATTTTTTATTAACTCATCTGCTACTTGGTAAGTATATCTACTAAGTTACATTTTTAAGAAAAAGAGTACATTTTTTTATTATAGAAAAATTTTCATTTCAAATAACAAAGTTTTTCTGTATTAGAAAATCGGTTATTTTGTTTTTGATATAAATAAATGTCACAATTAAATGTCGAAGATATGACAAAAAACTTTTTAAAAATCGAAGTCGTTTTGTAAAAACAGCATCTTGATAACTCTATTTGTTTTAAAGCTATTCGTGGACAAAATAAGTCAATATGCAGGGTGTTAACCAAAGTTTATTAACTAAAAGAATATATAGTTAATGTATAGAAGAAACAGTTTAAAAATGTAAATTCGGTGCTTTTTGATAAGAAAAAAATCACAAAAAGTTTAAAGCAAATAAATCGGCATGCTTGACTTCGCGGTCGCCTTTGCTATATATCGCACTATGGGATAGAAATTAATTTTTTGGTCAAAATTCTGAAACTTACCAATCTAACTTAAAATGGGGTGCTTTTTACTGAAAAAATATTATAAATTATTACAAATGCTTTTTAGAAACCTAAAATTTATTATATGTTATTATAAATTTACACCCCCTTAACATTATTATTTTTTATTGTATAAAATAAACTAAAATGTCAGCTTGTTTGGTTAATTCGGTAGTATTCTAATCAGTAATATTATGATTATTATCTCATATGATATACAGGGTACGACAATAGGTATGATTTTCTTAAATACCCTGAATATTATATCACCACCAAAAAAATACTACATTTGATGTGTCTATCTCAATTAGTTTCGGAAATATGACCATCCAAATCTGAAAAATAATTATATTATATATTATATAATTAAATTATTCTTAGAAGCGTAATAGAGATACATCTTCCCAACTTTTTTATTTTTTCTGTAGAATCCATATTTTCATCAGAATGCTTTTATCTTTTAGGATATACAGTGTAGGACAAAACATATTAAATTTTAAAATAGAAAACCTTGTAAATTTTAAAAATATCTTGTATTTGTCCTTACACTCAGAAGTAGCAAAAAGTAGAAAGGCAATTGTAAGTACAAAAACTGATAAAGAAAAAGGTAAAAAATATTTGACAACAGTAGCGAGACTTCGCGGGACTGCATCGGAAACACAACAATAGCTCTTATTATTTAAACTCTTTTACTTTTTTAGTTAACAACGCTAATAATAAACTAGGTAGATTAAATGTTGTATATTTATGTTTACTTAAAATACATTTTCAAGTTTCTTATTACCCCAATAGAAGTCGTCATATCCTTTTATAATTTTGCGTACATGTAGTTTCGAGTATCTACTTTGAAATACACAGCATGAGCCATTAAAATTTTAAAGTTGCTTTTTGGCCAAAATAATGGATTTCTATCCCATAGTATATCGGCGCGTCGCTGTAAAGGATAGCGGCGCCTTTGTATAAAATAGTCCGATTGCAAGCGGCCTTTTTTATGTTTTTTGTATTATTTTCAAAGGGTACCGAATTTGCGCTTTTTAAATGTTCTTACTATACTTGATGACGCGGCTCCGATCAGGCTCCTCCTACTCCGCCTTTTCTCCGACGACTTGATGGCTAAAACAAAACCTGTTATCCTTTTCTATACTGTGCAGTCGTTCGCTTCGCATGGTACACAATGGCTTGACCTTGCCGGCACTGTTTGAAAGCCGCTTTCAAACGTGCCGCAGTAGAGTGCTTTAACTATTCTCTTAGTTGATAAACTCTGGTGTTAACTAACTATGGCACAAAATTTAGGGAAATTATTTCTTATGCTATTTTATAAAAATAAGTTCTTATAAACATATGTTCCGACTTTCGTTATTTCTGAGATAAAAGATGTTTAATTTTTTAAAAGTAGTAGGTATTTCCTAAATATCTCAAAAATAATTTATATTAAATTTGGTACACTTACTTAATTTAACAAAGCGCTTGTAAAACTCTACCTAGTTTATAATTATTCTTTAATAAATAAAGAACGTGACGATTTTCGTTAAAATAAATGACTGCATATTGATTTTAAAGCAGATAATTGTTTTTACTTTTGTTTTTTATTTCATGTTATCTACGAGTATTTTTTGAAATAAATTAAAGTGGCTTTACTTTTTCTTGACCCAGAAGCTAGATACAACAAACATATAAAACACAAAAAGCTGCATATTTGATTTTATAATCAAAACAAATTATAATAGGACTTTAAAAAAGTCATTGGCGCACAGTGCAGCGATCTGTGTAGAAAAACCCAATTTTCGTCTTTTAAGCATGGGTCCCATTTTTAGTTTAAACTATACTAAATTAAAAATAATTTTCCAAAATCATACATTTGTATGTCCACGCATCATTAAAATTTATCGCATTAAAGTATAGAAAAATTGCAAATAGTAAATTATTAGTTATATTAGTTACCATTTTGCCTAAATTGTAATGATTAAAAAAAAATGTGTTTATTTAAGTCTTATATGATGGGGGCGACAAAGACATGTAAATTTCCTAATAATTACATCTTAAGAATTTAATTAATTAAGGTCCATCCATTTGATTTTTTTTTTTTTTGGTTTGGCAAAGTCGCTACTATAAGTTAGGTATCCCTGGACCATTTTTACCATTTATTACTAACAAGCAAATTTTTCTTAATTAGCTTTATTTTGACGAGACGCCAAACTTTTTTTTCAATTTTTGTTGGTAATAGCTTACAGAGGTAGCAGGTATTAAATTTGTTGATTTGACAAATATTAAAAAATTATTACAAACAGGAATTTTCTCTGTTAGTTTTTAATATAATTTTTAAACAAACCAAAAAAATATTTGTTCTACAAAATGTAAGGATTCATCAAAGGGTCCCCTACCACCAACATATATGGTTAACGATGTCTTGAACCATAATTAGTAACCAGCTGATTTTTTTTTGTTGATTAAATAGTATTTTTATAGTTTAACACCCACATTGTCCTACAAACTGCAAGATACGTCATCCTGGTTTTTTGATATTCATAAAATCAGCATATTTAATCCCTGCTACCACCAACAAAAATCGTTGTAAGGAAAAAGTTGGGCTACTTTCGAAAAATTAGCTTCTTAGTAATGACAGGTAAAAATGGTCCAGGGATCCCTGACTATATAAAAAATATATTTGCAATGTTTTGCTATTTTGTTGCAAATTTAATTTAGATTACTGTCATCATACTTAAAATTGCAATAATTTGCAACACTATTAAAAATTTAACGTTTTTACTTTGCAAGAGTTACCTACGGTATAGTGTATCTCAAAGTTTATCGCTTTGGCTTTTGACGGGCAATACCCCAATAAACCTTTAATGATTTTTGACCTATTGTAATTGGGCAAACCCATGAGTTCATAATGACAGGGGTGAGCCAGGTATTAATATCTCTTGACCATTTATATAAATATTTTTGCTAATATTTTAGTTGTAGTGCCACCCTCCATAGAGTTGTTTGTAAAATGGGATTTAAATACTGCAAGTAGTAATGGAATCGCACAGATTACGCACTTGGAGATTTAATAACCTTCAAGAAATTAAAAGTTATAGGTTAGAAAACAGATCCATAATTTACCTTGATGAAGCATGGTTCGATACACACGACACAGTATCCAAAGGGTGGGTGTATTCCAGTCAAAACTGTCAGATTAAAGCACCTTCAAACGCAAGCTACTACAGCCGTCTACTACACAAAGCACCAGCTTCATTAAGTTCAAAAACTGAAATCCAGAAATATTTGTTAGAAAATTATACTTATTTTGAATTCAGTTACAAAAAAGCGCAACTTTTGGAAGCCCTAAATTCATATGCAATTAGAAAACAATATGTATGTGACAATTTGGCGAAACAGGCTGGGCATATTGTCTTACGTCTTTCTCCGTATCACTGCATGTTTAACCCCAAAGAATATTTGTGGAACCAAGGAAAGTCAAAGATTAGAGCAGAAAATGTTACACCTACTTTAAGTCCCAGAACTATAAATTTGATAAGAAATGTAATTACTAATATACCAGTTGAGAGCTGGAAAAATTCAGTACAGCAAATTATAAAAATTGATGACTCTTACATTTCTGTAAACAACATAAATCGTATTGTAATTAATCTCAACGATGACTCTGATAGTGAAACCGAATTAGATTTAGATATTTAGATAAAAATATAATTACGTATAGATAATATAGTTACAAATTTATTTATAATTATTAAAACTTTGCATATATTTAATTTCTTAATGTAATTTTAAGATTATACCTACTAAAATAAACAATAAATTATAAATTTTTATATTATTAGAGTCCGTCCCCAATGTTCTGCTCTTTAATACCTACTGATCCGCTGTTTTATTGCTGTCGGCAGGTATATTGGAGTACTGCCGTCAAAAGCCAAAGCGATATACTTTAAGATACACGATACCTGTATTGGAGCTTGAGTTTCAGTAATAGTACCTAACCAAGACGCCATAGGACCCAATAGTAATAATCCAGATAAAGCCTTACCAGCGCCTTATAACAATAAATAAGTGTACGTTTGTGTAAATTTGGTCTATTTTTTTAAGTCCAACGCCTGCTTCAGAAATGCACACATGCTTATAGGAACTATTCATAACAAAACATATAGTCCCTGGACCAGTTATGAAATTTACTACATAATATTTACACTTTTATAACCTTTTTAGAGGGGTTCCTTTTGACGAGTCTACCACGAATATTCATGCCAACATATATGGAAGCGGCGCTTTAAGCCAGGCTGTCAATGTTAAATGTTTCGGGTGTCAAACCGGGCAGACGCGTAACTTTTTTGTCGGAAAAGTTTACTACAATATTTTTTAACATTGTGCCAAGAATACTAAGGGTTACAATCACGAAACCCTCTTAGTTCGATACCCAAAACATGTGTTTGAGCCTTAGGGTTTCATTTGAGGGTTCTTTTATAACCCTTACCATTTTTGGCTCAAAGTGACGCGGTCGTCCAGTCCAACACCCAAAACATTTGACATTGACAGGCTAGGATAACGTGCCGCTTTCATATATATGGCGATATGAATATTCGTCGTACACGTGGAACCCCTAAAAAGATTTTAATAGTATTATTACCACAAAGTAAATTTTACTACTGGCCCAGGGACTAATGAAAAATATATAAGATCGTTCTTTAATATCGTACTGTACTTAGGAAACACCCTGTTTAGTCGCATGTACAAAGTAGGCCATAGCTGTATGAGCAGTTTCAATATTCAATAAAACAAGCATTTATTTATATTAATTACTACAACTATAAAAAAATTAATATTTTTATGACCTTAAAATTATATTTTTCTATTGACGTCCCTCATGTTGCTGAGATTCCTAATTCGGAGTTTAAGTATATATTTTTGTAAAAACTTGGCGACAAGTTGTTCGCGGAATGACGTTTATTTCCCGCACACTGTTTTATTTAAGCTGGTCGAACGGGGTTGGATTATTTTCATAGACACTTGATTTTAGGTAACCCCACAAAAAAATCATTTGGAGTAAGATCCAGGCTTCTAGGGAGCCACTGAATATCACTTCTTCGTAAGATGAGTCTTTCAGGAAAAATTTCTTTTAACAAATCTTTGGATACTGTGGCAGTATGGCATGTCCTTTAAATTGTTGAAGAGCTGGGACTAAGAATCTCTGTAAAATAATATAATAGTTATTAGCTTACACCTTAACAGCAACCCCTCTTTCATTTTCGAAAAAATATGGACCAATAATTCCACTTCTTGACAGGGCCGTATAAAGGGTATGAGGCGCCCTAGGCTACAATTCCCAGAGCGCCTATTTTCCTACTAAAAAAATTTTTGAAGAGCAAAAAAAAAAGGTCATCTCCATTTCAGTCCAAAAATAAAAGTTCTCTCCTTTTCGCGTCTATTTTATTTATATCCCCACTGCCCTGTCTGACGCCTATTTTTTCATGGCGCCCTAGGCTGTAGCCTAGTCAGCCTAATGGATAATACGGCACTGCTTCTTGATAATGCAGTCCACACAAAAATCTTAGGAGAATAAAGAGGACTTTGATATTTCTGTCGGGGATTGTTCACTGACCAAAATGGTCAATAAACGCCATTCTGCTGTAGCCAATTTTTGAAAATTTGCAACTCCGGATTAAGAATATCAGCAACGTGAGGGACGTCAATTGAAAAATATAGTTTTTAGATCATAAATCTTTTCATTATTTGTAGTTTAGAATAATATCAATAAAGTATGTGTAAGTTTTGTAATGTTTGTTTTATTGGATATTGAAACTGCTCATACAGGTATGGCCCACCCTGTACGACGACATAAACCAAAACTTAGGACTTGATTTTAGATCTTTTGAAGAAATCAGCACCAAGTCGTATAATCTTTACGAGTTCCATAGCTGCATACTTAACTGTTTTGTCAGTTGAATCTCTCAATCCTTCACCCACATTTGTTAAAAGTAAAAAAATTAAATGGATTTCCAAATGTTACAATGATTCCAAATTAGCCTGTGCAGCCGCTGCAAAAATGTTTGGTGAAAAATTAAAGGGTAAGTTTTTGTATTACTAAATTAATAAACTAGAACTGATAAATAGGGTGGAGCAAAAATTAATTTATTTTCGTACAGCCCTCAAAATGTGTCGCTAGATATACAAAAACTTGTATATAAATACTAGTTAAAATCTAAACACCTTAACTTTTTATCTTTAGGTTCTTTGTCATTGGCTCTTAACCCTTTACACACTAAGCCGGTTTTGACGGACAGAGAGATAAAAATTATACGAAGCCTTTGAGTTTGCCGGCTTTCCCCGTTCTCTGCGTATGAAAGGTTTCATTTGACTCTATACACTTCGATAGCATTGGTCCGTCGCCTGTATTTCCGTCTTTCGCTAATACGAAAAGGCAGTTAAGAAGGCGCGCTGGGGTCAAATTGACCCCCAGCGTTGTCAATTTTGTATTTACGTTAATATATTTCACAATTAGAAAAAAAACTGTAACCACCATATTAAAACCCCGTTTGGTATATGCTAATAACAAAAACACACAAAAAATAACACCATTTATTTAAAAAATTCATTACAGTTTCGAGCAATATGTATATCGAGTTGCGAGAGGTTCAGGAAGTCGGAACAAATGTATTATTTGTCCCTGACAAAAAAACAATACGACATTACACT
Organism: Listronotus bonariensis; assembly: GCA_014170235.1. Taxonomy (NCBI): domain Eukaryota; kingdom Metazoa; phylum Arthropoda; class Insecta; order Coleoptera; family Curculionidae; genus Listronotus; species Listronotus bonariensis. Next base: position 2,849 of record JACEGR010012794.1, on the reverse strand, counting down.
TTTGTGTGAAATAAAAAGCCATAATGTACTAACATCAGATGAAAATAATTTGTGAGCAGTACGTAGCTCCAAGACAACAAAAAGACCGACACAACTCAAAAAATCGAAGTTAAAATCGAGGTTTAAGAAAATGCCTTTTAAAAGTTTCACTAAAATTTTAACTGAAATATCTTAAGCTGTTTTAGCCTGGAATATGTTATACCTGTAGTTAACTTTCTTTTGGGTTCATGTTGTACTATCCCTTAAATCAACCCAGTTATATTTAACTTGTAACAGTCTTGCCGAACAGTCAAACAAGTTCCGAAATTTCAGGACTGGTATAAGCTTATATATATATATATATATATATATATATATATATATATATATATATATATACATATAAATGAATGGTTCTTGAGCCTTGATATAAATACATTAATAAAAGGTAAAAATTCTTTGGGCATATATGGCTCATCAATGACAGTAAAAAATAAATAAAGAAATAATAACCTGTAAGAATTCGGCTACCATGGTTGGTTGTTTAAAAATTACTGAGTCTCCAAAAAAAATGGAATATCCCGGGCCTGACCAAGACGGCGACACCTGTTTCGTCTTCGTTAAGACTTATCATAGCCGCTTCAGATCGTAGGCACCTTGATGATGCCCCGATTGACTGTAAATATCCTTTCTGTATCCCAGAACTAACAAATACAGACAACCGGTGCCATCTCACCAAGAAATTCGAAAACAACCAGCCATGACATCGAGAGGTTAAAGGTGGTAAGTAAAAGTGCGCCATCTAGTTGTACTTGGCAAAAGTTAGGTATGCAACATACTGTTATGCCAACAAACCATATGGAAACTGGCCGCCCATCAGTCTGCGGGTTTGCATAATTCGGATGAGTAGTTTTGCCAAATCCAGGTAGGTGGTGTACAGCAGTGACTGAAATATGATAAAAATCATATGGAAAGCAGTATTTTTCACCCAAACTGCGATATAATATAAAAATGAATGGTTCTTGAGCCTTGATATAAAGACACGTCTTAACGAAGACGTGTCGCCGTCTTGGTCGGGCCCGGGGTATTCCATTTTCTTTTGGAGACTCCGTAATTTTTAAACAACCAACCATGGTAGCCGAATTCTTACTGGTTATTATTTCTTTATTTATTTTTTACTGTCATTGATGAGCCATATGCCCAAAGAATTTTACTATTTTTTTCGTCGTCCTAAATAATGTTTTAACAGTACCGTTAGAAAAAAAAATGTTTGTTTTTTTTAGCGCAGTCTACGGGTACAAGGTATTCTCCTGTATATTAATCTGCCGCAGTGTAGTAAATCCTAAAATCCCTCTTCTGGGCTCCCCTATTATTAAACTAGGTTTTACTTTTTTTGTGTAGGTACTGGAGTTACAGCAAATGCAGTTCATCCTGCCGGAGTAAGTACACCGATATTTTTTGAATGTTTTAAAAGAGAAGGAAATGTTGGAGCCCTTTTAATGATACCGCTGGTATATTTGTTGGGAAAAGTAAGTACTGAATTGATGGTTTTTAATGTAGATTTAATACAGCGTGTCCGTCTAAGTTCTCTACATATGGGAAATTTTTTATGTATTAATTTAACAAAAAAAATTACTCTTTACAAAAAGTTCTGCATAGTCTAAAACCTAAAGAGAAATAATTAAATATTCATTTTCTTCAGTAGTATACGGGGTATCTAAAAAAATAGAAATTTTGTTTAAGAGAAAAGTACCCTTATTTTTGAAAATATCGAAAATCATTATTAAAGAAACATGTTTATAAATAAAAATAGGTCCTAAATATGCAAACCTAATCATTTGCAAGAAAAACATATTTTTAAATATTTTATAGGAAAAAGAGACACTAAGATAACCGGAATAATCGACCTACAGCCCATAAACTTAAGATTAAGCCACATGACTGGGGTCTAAAACTTTGAAAAACCATATAAGGTCAGCTGCTATCCTGACATATGGACAAATGGAACCATTACTTGACAGAGGCTTGGTTTGGTATACCGATGGCTCAAAGACGGATGATGGAATTGGTGCTGGTGTGGTGGAGTGTCTTTTCAAAAGGGGATATATTTTTTTTTGTTTTAAATTTCTTTTGGAGTCGCTTAATTTATATTAAAATGCACAAGTTATTTACTGCAAACTGAATAATTAGTTTTATTTGTTTTTATATACCGTTTTGTGTCAGTATATTTTTGTTTCTCATTATAAATATAAGGGTTAAGCAAGAAATTTTAAATAAAAATAGAAATTAAATGGGTATGTTCCCTTTTTAAAACACATTTCTCATTTGGGGCAAGGCCCAAAGGGAATTTTAGTGTTCCACTAGGGAGGGAAGCCACTTTTTACCAGGCAGAAATATATGCTATTCTAGCATGTGTTCAAGAGAAAAAAGAAGAGGGTACCACAAACACACCATTTTTATTCTCTCAAATAGCCAGGCTGCTTTTCAAGCCTTGAATGCTCATCGTGTAACATCCAAAATAATGATGGAGTGCCTGAACAGTTTCAAAAAGCTTGCCGCGCGGCGCCAGTTACAACAGGATAGAACTTCTGTGGGTTCCTGGACACTCGGGAATAGAAGGCAACCAAAAAGCGAATGAACTAGCAAGAGCTGGGTCATCTAGAATGTTGAACAGTCCAGAACCAGTACTTAGACTGTCCAAACAGATAATGAAAACATCGATAAGTAAATGGTATCGCTCGTTCGCATACATCACCTGGCCAAAAATATGCGAAAAAGACACTAGGCAATCCTTCCAAGGAACTAAAAGCTGAAGTCCTTTAGCTTGGGAGCACTTAGTTAAGACAAGACTTTTGACAAGACGTTGTTTT
>JACEGR010012793.1:0-10692 GCA_014170235.1 Listronotus bonariensis | reverse complement strand
CGATCCAACCGCAATTCGTCAAAATTAGTACAGTACTGTACGCCTAAGTCATACAGACCAATCAGTCTATCCTCATTCCTGCTGAAAGCATTGGAAAAAATAGTGGATAGATACATCAGAGGAAGCACCCTTCATAGGAATCCTCTGAACAAGCGCCAATACGCATACCAACCAGGAATGTCTGTGGATCTAGCACTAGACGATCTAAACAGACTCCTGGCAAAGTCGATTGACGACAAAGAGGTGGCGTTGGCAACATTTTTGGATATAGAAGGCGCGTTCAACAACGTATCAACTTTCTCACTAATGAACGCGCTAAGGAAAAAAGGAATCCCCGACACGATCTGCAACTGGATCGAAGCCAGCCTGAGAAACAGAGTCATAAGATCCACCTTAGGCACAGTAACAATGGAGGCTAAAGTGGGGAGGGGCTGTCCACAAGGAGGCGTTCTATCGCCATTATATTGGGCAGTCCTGGTAGATGAACTTCTCGACAAATTGACTGGTGAAAGGTACAACTGCCTGGGTTATGCTGATGACCTCGTCATTGTAGTCAATGGGGGTCACCTAGAGCACATATAAGGCAGAATGCAGAACGCCGTAGACATCGTTGACAAATTGTGCAAACAGGAGGGACTCTCAGTCAACCCTCATAAAACAATAACCGTCCCTTTCACAAAAAGAAGAGCGCTTGAAGGACTAAGACCTTCCAGGCTCAACGGAGTGGAAATCCCCTTTTCAAAAGAGGTTAAATATCTAGGAGTCATCTTTGACCAAAAACTAACCTGGGGACCACACTTAAGCAAAGTCACTCAGAAGGCAAGAACTACCCTGGGTAGATGCCGAAGACTTTGCGGAAAGAATTGGGGACTCAGTCCGAAGATGAACCTATGGTTATACAAAATGGTCGTCAGACCAATGATAACCTACGGGTCAATTGCCTGGGGTGCAAAGACGCTACAAAAGACGGCAATAAGGCAATTACAAAGTATACAGAGACTCGCTTGTCTATGTATTACGGGGGCCATGAAATCGACCCCTACATACAGGGTGAAGTGAAAGCGGTACAATACCGTCTCAAACAAGGCCAGAGTCCTATCATAAGACAGGAAAGGGCTATACAATGGAGATTCAAGGAGGACCAAGAAGTCAACTCAGTGTGTGAGATGCCTTCAGACAAAATGGTACCAAGCTACTGGCTAAACAAAGGTTTTCAAACTTTAATACCAGACAGAAAGGACTGGGTGGCAGGGCCTCCCATTAAAGCCGACCTAATCTGGTATACAGACGGCTCCAAAACAGACCAAGGAGTTGGAGCAGGTATATATGGGGACAAACCAAGGACGAAAATAAACTTGGGTCTTGGACTACACCCTACTGTGTTCCAGGTCGAAATTGTAGCCATAGAACAATGTGCTAGGGAAATCATCAGAAGGAGCTATGAGGATAAAACCATAGTAATCTATTCGGACAGCCAGGCAGCCATCAGGGCACTCAGTTCATGCAAAATCAGCTCCAAGCTGGTGCGGGACTGCGTAATTGCCCTGGAAGAGGTGGGTGCGTCCAACAAGCTAACCATTGCCTGGGTACCAGGACACGAAGGCCACGAAGGCAATGAAGAAGCTGATAAATTGGCAAAGGAGGGGCTGGCAGGACAATGGTAGATCCCGAGCCCTACTGTGGTATTCCATCATGCCAGGTAAGGTCATCCATTAGATCATGGATTATGAGGGAATCACAAGACTGGTGGATGAGAACACCAGGACAGCGTCTGGCGAAAGTGTTCATCAAGGCTTACTCGCCAGAATTTACAAAAGACCTTCTGAATTATAACCGGAAGGCAGTAAGAATAATAGTGGGTCAACTGACAGGTCATTGCAGACTGAATAAACACCTGGAAACTATGGGCCTGGCAGAAGAAAACCTATGTAGGTTCTGCTAGGAGGAGGAAGAAACCGCAGAATACGTATGGTGCTACTGCGAAGCCCTTTGTCGTCTGCGGTTTGCAAGGCTGGGTGAAGAAAAACCTAAAGCGGCAAGATATACCAAGGGGCCAGTTTCAAGCTTGTGGAGTCTGATTAAACAGACCGGCTTGGATAGCGTGCTCTAACCTATGGACGGAGGACACACAATAAACCTGAGCAGGTTGCAGTGTTAGAGGATATGCAATCCACCTCCTAATCTAATCTAATTTAATCTAGTCATTTTTTCTATATTTAGTGTACAGGGTTAGTAGAAAAAACCGGAACGGTGAATTATCTCAGCCAGCGTTGAATATAAATGAACCAGATTTTGTGCGAATGGATAACTGAACATGAAAAATTTAAAAATTATATTTCCAATGTTGCCAAGTTTATAGCTTTCTCTCTAGGTTAGGGAATTTTAAAATTTTAAATGGAAAACCCCATTTTTTATTATTGTAATCAATTGCTTGTATCAACTTTTTATGACCTGATATTATCGTATTTTTACTCCTGTCAATTTTGAAGATATGGCATCAAGCTTGAATTCAGAAACGACCAGATATGGCCAATTATCTCAAAAACGATCCAACCGCAATTCGTCAAAATTAGTACAGGGGAGTATAACGACATTTTAAACTCAGGAATTGCATTTGCGATGTTTCATATTTAATTTTCCTTATTCCCTTTCCTTGGCTTTTCTTTTAAAGAATTTTGAAAACGTCGCAAGAATGCTATTTATGAATTAAGAAGGTCCAGTTTCACCTCTGTAAAAATGCATAATGCCATATCTCCGAAATTAACAGAAGTAAAAAAACGATAATATCAGGTAATAATAAAGTTGATACAAACAATTAATTACAATAATGCAAACTAGGGTATTTCATTTGAAATTTTAAAATTCTCTAACCTACCGAGAAACCCATAAACTTGGCAACCTTGCAAATACAATTGTTTAATTCTTCATGTTCAGTTACTCTTTGGCACAAAATTTGGTTTATTTGTATTTAACGGTTGCTGACATAATCTACCGGTCTGGTTTTTTCTACTAACCCTGTATATTAGTTTTAATACTTAAGTAAATACTTTTGTGTGGGCCACATTTTTTTAATAACTTATATTTAAAACAACTTTAATATCAATAAATATTATATGGAAATTTAGGTCGCAAATAGGTACAATAAACCGCACTATATTTCCATTAATTTATTTTTCATATCATATCATAATGATAAACTTTGTTTAATTAACCATAATCATAAAGTCATTTCCTTTTTATTTAAAAATAATACCCTTTAATCGTTGTTGTAGTTTACGTTTTTAGTTATACATTATAACTTATTATATTTAAAATATAGTTAAATTTAAATAATTAAAAAGGTATAACAGATATGTATATTCCGTAGAAACTATTTTAAAGTCAGAAAAATATTATTTACGCAGTCTTAAGTAATATTCAGTACAAATCGCTATACAACCTAAAAGATGCATACGTTTTAAATGCCCCTTTTGAAGCTTTATATTAATAATTCCCCAAGTAAAACAACCAAAACATACACATATTTTTGTAATACCTAAAAGCTTGTGAACACTTCTTATAAAGATTTCATTAAAAAAACAGCTCCATGTTTGCTTGTTTACTAATGATAGTTTTTTTTTTCAGAGCAGTAAATGGCTGGGACCTCATCGCTAGTCGGCGCTCATGTTCGACCCCCAGTCCCCCTTGATTCCTCAGCGGCGTCCCCCTCCATTTTTACTTCAGTTCCATCTTTATACTACAAGCTTTTTTACTATCACGACAACAAACGTACGATTTAAAATACCAAACGAAAAAATTTAAAAGCATTTGTTGTAGATTATTAAATTGTTGTATAAATGAATTATTAGTTATTTATTTATTTTTTGGTACACTGAAGACTTCTACCTCTCGCATTTTATATAGTTTTAAAAATTATTGAACGATTTTTTACAGATTTTTACTTATTTTAGCGCATAAGTTTAATCCTAAGTGGCCTTAATCTTTACCTGATCTAGTTATTTAGTAAAATAGAGTTTTATCTCTTGTAAAGTGCCTTTATATATTTAAAGTAAGCAGGCTGGTCCTGTGCCTAGATTACCGTAGTTTTAAGCAAACAACGTAAAATACTTTTTATTCCTTATTTCTTTTCTCCTATCTTGTCCTAAAATCCGAATTATTTCCCGTCTTAACATGGGCGGAAGGGGTTCCATAAGAACTTCGCGTAGATCTCAAATGATTGGTAAGTACACATTTTGTCATAACTTTTTTACAGACATTTTTGAACTTACCTACTACCTACATCTGTTCTTAACACTTATCTGCGGTAGTAGGACTAAAATATAAATATGGTGACACAGTTTATGTGTTATCGCCAATGTTATCTACATATGGAAAACTTTTTTATTATTAACTTAACGGAAAAAAGTTATTCTTAATAAAAAGTTCTGCATGGTCTAAAACCTAATAGTACAAGATCCGGCTATATAAGCGGACCCCTCATCCTTTTTCTGATGAAATATATATATATATATATATATATATATATATATATATATATATATATTTCATATATATAACTGTAGAGGGTAGTCTCGACTGACTTAGTTAAACAGTAGGTTGTTTATTGGGGAAACAGTCAGGTGTATTTGGGCTTAGAAAAACTCTTTTTGAATCACCAAGCTTTCGAAATAGTTTATTTCTTTTTCAAGGCTACAATATGGAGCCAAAGTTATTTATAATGTAATAATGATTATAAACTTACGTGTACAAGTGAGTTAGCAATATAAACCCATATAACATTTTTTGCCGGCGTTGTACATTTAATTTACTGGCATTGCCAACACTCTTTAATGGCAAGGCATTGGCAAAAAGGTATCAAAAAGACGCGAAAATGGGCAATTGGCCGTTATTAGGCCACGTGTTGCAGATAAAGTGATGGCATCCGTCATTAATAAGTTATTGGCAAAAAATGCGTTTAAAATGATGGCATCCATCATTAATAAGTTATTGGCAAAAAGATAACAAAAAGACACGAAAGTGGGCAAATGCAGATACTCCCAAGCAGCAAGCTGACGTCTTATTGACGAAAATTGTCGCATATACTTTTTTTTAAAAGCAAAATGATGCGATATTTTATTTGAAAATTCAAATAGGAAAAACTCCTTACTGCATGCAATTTCCTTGCAATGCAAAGTACCATCTCTCGGAATACTGTCCAACTTGGAGATGCAGATTTTTACACTAGCCGAAGATTTGCCTTTCAAAGCTAAGTGAGATCACCTACCGCAGACTGCTCTCAAATTATTTTTGTTTAATGGGTACGGTTTAGACGATAAAAAGCGAAGATATTGCAGAAACGTAGTAGTTTATTGTCCATTACGCCATCTATCGGTATGTCAAAAAACTATTAAATATATATAATATTTTTTATTAACACGTCTTTAAAACTTAATCAAGTTTTAAACAAAATGTTTACAGCTCCTAACAGTCTACTTGAATATCTTGCCTTCTCGACTAGCCATCACCAATTAATCACACAACACACACTTACTAGGTAATGAATACATTTAATTATGTCTATTAAAAACTCTTTTCTTTAAAAAAGAAACTATAGCTTTTTAGTAACCACGTAGAAAACAAATGCACAAAGCGGTCACCTTCGGTCGAAATTAACGTAGCTAATTTTACCATCATTTTATTTTTATTCGCTCCAAAATACATAATAAACATTTTGTTTGACCTAATTTTTATTTGCATGATTTTTACCAATAAAATGTTATGAAAAGGCCATTTCCTTTAAATTATGTAAAAAAACATAAAATAATGTTGTTAGCTGCCATTATAAATAAAACAGATCAAAAAAATTGCTTTAATGTTAGTTAAATACCAACGTTAATAATATGGTTTAAAAAGTATGAATATTCGTTGAAGGTTTGCCTTCAAAAATCCAATATTTATTTGCTGCAACAAAAACGCGTGCTTTATTTAATCAGGATTGGTATGCCGCCATTTTTGTATGCTTGCCGGCAATTCGCCTGCATGTAAAATTTATTGGCAATTAAGTGTTTATTTAGGGTTGACTTTTTAATGCGTATAGGATGTTGGCATAATATTACCACCAATTGCCAATGCTTTACCATCAATGCCAATATGAATAATGTACATTGCCGGCAAATAGTGTTTGCTGGGAAAGCTTCAAAATAGTTTCCATGTGGACTTTTCCTTCATATAATAAATTATTTATATTTTATAACCACATTTTTATACTAATTAGGCACGTGAACGGGTTGTAGCCATTTTGTTAACTACTTTCTCGAAAATGGTAATGTCTCTGAAACGTATGTCTCACTCCATCCCATTTACAACCATGACCAAGAGAAGGAGAGTCAAATATATATCAAAATAATTTATTATATGAAGGAAAAGTCCACATGGTAACTATTTTGAAGCTTTTATCTAACTCACTTGTACACGTAAGTTTATAATCATTATTACATTATAAATTAATATAAATAACTTGGTCTCCATATTGTAGCCTTGAAAAAGAAATAAACTATTTCGAAAGCTTGGTGATTAAAAAGAGTTTTTCTAAGCCCAATAATATATATATATATATATATATATATATATATATATATATATATATATATATATATATATATATATATATATATATATATATATATATATATATATATATATATATATATATATATTTTAAGAAAAAATGGTACGCCACTGCATTTACCGAAAAAAATCTTTTTAAATCCTCGTTTAGTTTAGAACAAATTTGACCTTTTGAATTTTTTGTTTGATGAACGGTTTTCGCGTAAATAAATAGAAACCATTTTTTGGCATGGTCAGTTTCTCCTTGTTTACTTCTTAATAATCATTACGAGTAGATAGGAAATAGAAAATAGAAACCATTTTTTGGCATGGTCAGTTTCTCCTTGTTTACTTCTTAATAATCATTACGAGTAGATAGGAAATAGACAATGCCGAAAAATGGTTTCTATTTATTTACGCGAAAACCGTACATCAAACAAGAGAGCAAATTTGTTCTAAACTAAACCAGGATTTAAAAAAGAAATTTTATTTTCGCAAAATGCATTTTTTCTTAAAACATATATTCCTTAACCTTTTAAGAAGCCTTGAAACTTTAAATCGCGCTAACCCTAACTTAGGCCAGGATTTTCAAAGCCAACCCTTTATCATTGGATTTGTATTAAAAAAATATATTTACGTGTTTGATTTTTTTTAATAAATGACAAAATAAATGACGGTAAATACATAACCTAATGTTAGCTGTTTATACTGGTTTAGCAGGTATTAGGCCCAAGAAAAAGGTAGCCAACCCTGTTGTGATATTATCTACATACTATAAACTTTTCATTTACATAAATTAGAAAAAAATGTATCTAACGGTATTTATGTCATTTTGTTTTTTTAATTATTAACACGCTTTTATTAACTTGGGTTGTAACTATCTATCTATCAATCTATCTATCTGGCTGCCTATGTAACGGAATCTTTGAGCCTAATTTTAACCAACTTCCAGCTATTCGATTTCTTTGAAACTTTGCACACGTATTAAGGAAACATGACAATGCAATAATCTGCAAACAGTATCCCGTTATCTTTTTTGGATCGCCAGGAAAAAAATTCCATTATATTATAAAAACAACACCTAGGTTGCCATCTGTTGGCAACATTTCAAACTTGCTATTAAATGAAGAAGAAATTTTTTAGTGGGTTGCAATATGTTGGCAACGGTCCAAACATTGCCTGGATTGCCATCTGTTGGCAAAATTTCAAACTTTGCTACTTAATGAAGAAGAAATTTTTAGTGAGTTGCAATCTGTTGGAAAAATTTTAAAATTTGTTACTCTTGTTCATTAAAAAATTTTTCGCCATTTTGTCAAGAGTAGCAGAAACTAAAAAATGAAAAATAATTAATAGTTTAAAAAAACTAAAAAACACGCTTTTATATGCAACCGAACTAAAAATTAGAAAATAATTTTTCATTAAAAAAAATATTGTCATTTCATAGTAAAAGCGTGGGGTGATAAATATATTAAATGTTATAATTATTATATTTGCAAATATCTATGATGGAAAAGTTATGAAAAAAATAGTAAAATGCACCCCACGCTTTTACTATGAAATGACAATATTTTTTTAATGAAAAATTATTTTCTAATTTTTGTTCGGTTGCATATAAAAGCGTGTTTTTAGTTTTTAAACTATTAATTTTTTAATTACACTATATCAGGACAGGATATGGTTTGCCAACAAACCTCCCAAAAAAATATTTATTAAAAACTTTTATTTTCAAAAAATAAAAAAAATGAGGGCTCAATGTATATAGCCGGATCTAAGACAATAAAATGCAATCATCCGATTTTTTTCAGTGGTATACGATGTATCTAAAAGATATGAATTTTGTTTAAAAGAAAAGTACCGTTATTATTGACAGTAGTATTGAAAATTATTCATAAAGAAAAATGTTTACTTAATGTTTAAATGTTAAATTAGGGAATAATAATTACATCTTTTATCGCCACTTCACCTAAAATTAACCGTTTAAACTTAATCATGACACTCTTGTCTTAATGTTCAGAATGTCATATAAAAATTAAAATAAAATAAAATACGCATATCGATGGTACCATTTAAAATTTAAAAATTAAAGTAATTTCCGGGTAAACTAGAAGTGATAAAAAAATAAGTAAATAGACCAACCAGTGCATATGTGTGTCAAACATCGATATCCCAAAATTTATTTGACTATCTTAAAAGATAAAAAAATATAATGGGAATCACCAGGTTTTTCCTGCCTGCGCCATAAACTTTTAACCATAACAAACGGATAGAAAAAATGTTCTGTATAAAGTTTTATACTTTTTCTATCTATTATCTTTTGAGCATAAAAACAAATGAACATTAAAAACTCAAGAAAATATGAGAGACACCCTGTATATTATTTAACCATTAAAAAGGTCTTTAAGAAGGCTTTACAAAATATGACACATTTGATATATCTATCTTTAATAGTTTTTGAAATATGGCCATTTATATCTGGATATATTTTCCATTACATCTACAAACTCAGCTTACTGCCGTAGGTAGGTAGGTATAATGAAAATTATAGCTACTATTTTTCAGATTTAAGTGGTCATATTTTGAAAACTATTAAAGATAGATATATTAAATGTTGTATTTTTGTAAAGCTTTCTAAAAGTTCTTTTTAATGGTGATATAATTTACAAGATGTTCCATTAAAAAGTTTTCCTCTTCATTTTTCTTGAGTTTTTAATGTTCATTTGTTTCTTTTATGCTTAAAAGATAATAGATGAAAAAGTATGAAACTTTTATACAAAACGTTTTTTTCTATTCTTGTTGGTTATAGGTAAAAGTAGGTGGCAAAATATAAATGAAAACCCTGTACATTTTGCCATTTTTAAAAGCGTTAAAGTTGTCACTGAAAAAAACCTTCTTTATGGTAATGAAGGGCACAGACAATGGTCAATTAAACAAGGAAGAAAGTAAAAGTAAAAATTATTTTCAACACACATTTAACCACCCTTTATTATATTCCTGAACCCCCCATTAAGTACTTTTTGTAATGAAAAGTCACTTGCCCTTATGTTACACTGGCCTTGAAGCAAGCGCCTTCAAATATCATAAAATATTGACACAAATAACAAATATAAGGAAAATATCAGCTGGTGCAGCTTTATCTTTGAATAATTAATGAACACAGCTCGTTCGTGGGAAATTTGTCATTTGGTTTGATAAAAAAATGAAAACCGTATAGTTTCGCGAAATATGTTTATAAATGCGTAATAATAATTGAAAACATTTGTTTTGACATGGTAATAATTTTTTACCGTGAAGTCTACGTGTACTTTTTCTAAAATTTTAGGGGTTTGGCTCATATTAATAATTTAAATGTATATCGATAAAAGTTTCTGTACAGGGTTTCGCCTTTTTTTAAATTGCAGGGTATAGCAAAAAATAAAACAAATTCAACGGTGGAAGTAAATCATGGCTAACTTAATTCGTTTTGGAGAAACAGTGTTTTTCAAATTTTGTCAATTTGACCAGGCACCTGTAACTCGCTTGATATTTAAGAGAAAGGTTTAGGGACTTTTACGTAGAATTCCGGGGCGTACCTATATTTTTCAATGACTTTTAATTTAAAGTTATTACACAAAGTTAGGTTTTTTTAATGGAACATACTGTTTTCTGCTTTAAACTTAAGCAGAATTGTATATTTAAAAATTGTACTTTAGTATACCTATCTATCAATTTTTTTAACGAAACACCCTGTATATTATATTTAGACACTTTAAAGAGGTTTAAAAATACCACATTTGATATATTTATCTTTATAGTTTTGGAAATATGACCATATAAATCTAAAAATTAGTAGATATACTTACTAAGAATTGGAAACTCATATTTCCAAAAGTGTTAGGGAGAATTAAAGGTCTGTAAAGTGTCTTTTCAATGGTAATAAAATATACAGGGTGTTTTATTTAAAAATGCTATTTTATTTTCGAACTCCTGACGATGGCAATATTTCGGGAACTATGACAAATTAAATATGTCAAATGTTGTATTTTTATGACTTTTAAAGGAACATGATTTAATAAATAATAATAATAATAAATAAATAATAATAAATTATATATTATATAATAAATAATA
>JACEGR010012792.1:0-10700 GCA_014170235.1 Listronotus bonariensis | reverse complement strand
TAAGTTGATAAAATGTGCGTGCCGATAAAACTTGAAAAGGAGTCCCGATACGATAAATGGACTTATATAGTGTGATAGCCCTTTATCCCCCTCGAACAAGAAAGTTTCCGTTTTACCTTAAAGGGAGTATTTTTAAAGATATAAGGACTCTTCCAACCCTTCAACTTGGAAATTAAGTGTAGTGGCGCCATCTGTTGTCGAGTATTTGAACTTCATTCAGAACAACGGTTATTTGGGTCTCATATCAACTCTCGAGCGAAGCCGGGAATCAGCTAGTACTAATATAAAACTAAGTTGATAAAATGTGCGTGCCGATAAAACTTGAAAAGGAGTCCCGATACGATAAAGGGACTTATATAGTGTGATAGCCCTTTATTCCCCTCGAACAAGAAAGTTCCCGTTTTACCCTTAAAGGCGTACTTTTAAAGATATAAGGACTTTTCCAACCCTTCAACTTGGAAATTAAGTGTAGTGGCGCCATCTGTTGTCGAGTATTTGAACTTCATTCAGAACAACGGTTATTTGGGTCTCATATCAACTCTCGAGCGAAGCCGGGAATCAGCTAGTACTAATATAAAACTAAGTTGATAAAATGTGCGTGCCGATAAAACTTGAAAAGGAGTCCCGATACGATAAAGGGACTTATATAGTGTGATAGCCCTTTATTCCCCTCGAACAAGAAAGTTCCCGTTTTACCCTAAAAGGCGTACTTTTAAAGATATAAGGACTTTTCCAACCCTTCAACTTGAAAATTAAGTGTAGTGGCGCCATCTGTTGTCGAGTATTTGAACTTCATTCAGAACAACGGTTATTTGGGTCTCATATCAACTCTCGAGCGAAGCCGGGAATCAGCTAGTACTAATATAAAACTAAGTTGATAAAATGTGCGTGCTGATAAAACTTGAAAAGGAGTCCCGATACGATAAAGGGACTTATATAGTGTGATTGCCCTTTATTCCCCTCGAACAAGAAAGTTCCCGTTTTACCCTAAAGGGCGTATTTTTAAAGATATAAGGACTCTTCCAACCCTTCAACTTGGAAATTAAGTGTAGTGGCGCCATCTGTTGTCGAGTATTCGACCTTCATTCAGAACAACGGTTATTTGAGTCTCATATCAACTCCCGAGCGAAGCCGGGAATCATAGCTAGTACTAATATAAAACTGATTTAAATATTATGTATACGCCAATGATACAAGTCCATTTTTATAACGTCTCCTTTTTTCCTACAAACACTTTTAGGTAATAGCTTCCTTTTTAAAATAATAATTTAAAAATACTACTTACAAACACAACATACTCCGAATCCCAGGGCACAAAATCCGTACGATTTGCCGCCTTGTATTCTACATTCATAGGTGTTCATGCAAATTCCTAAAATTTCAAAGAAAATCAAATTAATTCCTTTATTAATAAAACTTAATTATTTAAAACTCGTGTTTTTTTACAAAATTTTGGTTCCGTTTAAATTAAAGGCTATCTTTACAAGATGACTGCAATGTCCGCTGCCTTTTATAAATATTTTTCCAAAAACAATGAATTTGTACATTTTTTGTTTTAGTATCATTTGTTAGTGGGATTTAATTTTAATTTTGTTAAAAGATTTTTCTTTGGTAAGATTTAATTAGTAAGAAACTGACTATTTTTTTGCATTATGATCCATCTTAATGATGGTTTGCGTATACTTACTTACCTCTTCTTCGTCCATCATTAGCTTTGCACTCTTCCACAAATGGCACAGGAAAAAAATTTAAAACTAAAAGAAAAAAATTATTATGATTTGGACAGCCCCTGTAAAATCAGTTTTAGAGTGAGCAGCAGTGGCGTAGCTAAAGGAAACGTGTTGGGTTGTCGGCATTAGCTTTGCCTAGCTTCTTATATTTTTTAATCAGAAAAAAATAAATTGATAAATAAAATAAAAATGAAACCAAATTCTTTTTATTTAAATGTTAAAAATTACATGAAAAAATAAATAAAAAACGCACTAATAAAATCGGTGTTTTATTCAGAAAATGTAGATTTATTTTCTTCTCTGTAAGTAGTATTTCACATTTTATTAACATAATTTTTCTTTTTATGCTCATTGACATAAACTCGTTTTTTTGTTGGATGATGCTGGTTGTACCAACTGTCAAGTTATAACCCATAAAAGATTTTTGCCGGCAAGGCATTGGCAAACGGTATCAAAAGACATCAAAATGGGCAATTGGCCGTTATTGGGCCACGTGTTGCAGAAAATGTGATGGCATCCATCATAAATAAGTTATGATGAAAAAATGCGTTTAGGATGATGACATCCATTATTAATAAGGTTTGCTGAAAAAATGCATTTAGGATGATGTCATCCATAATTAAAAGGTTTTGGCAAAAATATGCCT
Source organism: Listronotus bonariensis (assembly GCA_014170235.1). Classification (NCBI taxonomy): domain Eukaryota; kingdom Metazoa; phylum Arthropoda; class Insecta; order Coleoptera; family Curculionidae; genus Listronotus; species Listronotus bonariensis. The sequence goes on along the minus strand of JACEGR010012792.1, from coordinate 8,324 downwards.
TTTAGATGATGGCATTACATTATTTTTTTCCCAATGACAATAAAATGTATTTTTACCGTCCAGGGAACTAAAATGTGCATAAATAATGCACATGCATAATGTGTTTTTATGTGCAGGGTATATAAAATTAAATACTATAATTTTGGAGAAACCATAAGAGATACAATAAAAATACTAAAAAAATACATTTTGCTGAACAACTTCTGTATTTAACTTTTTCTTGTATCTCTTATGGTTTCTCCAAAATTATAGTATATAATTTTATATACCCTGCACATAAAAACACATTATGCATGTGCATTATTTATGCACATGTTAGTTCCCTGGACGGTAAAAATGCATTTTATTGTCATTGGGAAAAAATAATGTAATGCCATCATCTAAAAGGCATATTTCTGCCAAAACCTTTTTATGATGGATGCCATCATCCTAAATGCATTTTTTCAGCAAACCTTATTAATAATGGATGCCATCATCCTAAACGCATTTTTTCATCATAACTTATTAATGATGGAAGCCATCACATTTTCTGCAACACGTGGCCCATTAACTGCCAATTGCCCATTTTAATGTCTTTTGATACCTTTTGCCAATGTCTTGCCGGCAAAAATGTTATATGGGAAATTTACGCACCCCTTGTTATTTTTTTATTTTTTATTATTAAATACAATTCGATTATTTGTTTGTTGGGTTAATTCTGTAGTTTTCCGAATCCGTAATAAGATTTTATTACCTGTTAAGATATACAGGGTAATTAAAAAGATATGATTTTTTAAAATGAAACACCCTGTATGTTATTTTACCATTAAATGATATATTAGAGAGCTTTAAAACAATAGTACATTTAATATATCTAACTTTAATTGTTTTGGATACATGGTTATCCAAATCTGAAGGATGGATTGATATTTTTGTAAAGCTCTTTAAAATATTTGAATGGTAATTCCACATACAGGGTAAGTCATGTACCCTGTTTGTGGGGGTCAATAGGGCTAAACAGGGTCAGCTCGTATACCCCGGGACCAGGACCAGAACCAAAGCGGTCCCATTTTTTCCAGGCGTGTACCCAACAAAAAAACATCCAATAAATGAATCCGCCGACCAATATAGAGCATATCCTGATTACTTTTTTAATACGGTAAAAAAAGTCAGGGGATGGGAGATGTAATGGTGTAAATTTATTATGTTTCTAATAAAAATTAATTATTTTTCTTCTGATTTGGAAAGCCATATTTCCGAAACTATTTAAGATAGAGATTTAAAATAAAGTACTGGAAATAATCTTGGAAAGATCTTGTAATTGGTAATATAATATATTGGGCGTCCATTTAAAATATTCGTACTTTTTGTTGGACAATTTATATCTTAAGAGATAATTAAAATGTGACTATTGATTTGAAACCCACAGAATTAGTTAAATAAATCTATATTTTTATTTATTTTGTAGCAATTAGTTTGTAGTAACATTAGGTAAAAATAAATACATTATTAGGAGTGTACAAGAAACCTCTGCTCCATTTATTAAATGTTTTAAAGCATGTTATCAAGGAAATCTAAAACAGCATTGAGGAAACACTATATTTTCGGAAGGGCTTCAGTGTTGTATTTGCCATTTTATAAGTGACTAGTGAAAATATTTTTCTTGCCTCTTGGTAATCTAATACCATCCCCTCGTGTCCCGTTTCCAACCCATTCACTCATCACTTCATTTTTCCCAACCTCATCTCTCCAAATATCGACCTCCACAGCCGGTATCGAAAAAACCACCAAAACACAAATCTGGTAAACTAGGAGTCCATAGATCAAGTTCATCAAACCGGGTACTTTTACTTTCATCTCTTTTCACTGCCTCGCGGGTCGTTAGTCGACAAAATACGATATTATTATTTATTTAACACAAAAACTAAACATCTTAACGGGTTCGCGTGATCTTAGAGCGGCAAAGAAAGATAAACAATTGGTACTGTTGTTGACTTCTTGACACTACAGTACGCCGGTACTCTTGTTGCATCTCGCGGAAATTTGAAGATAAAAAATGTAGGTTAGTAGGTTCCGGTCGATACTTAGTTGGTTTATTAAACTTGTTTATATCGGGTACCGCTACATTTTGTTGTTTCTTTTAGTGGTAATGAAAGTTGATCTGTTATTGCGAATAATAAAGTTGAAGATATGGTAATTTTTGCATATTTGCTTTTCTTCATTTATTTTTTGACCCCTGCGATAATTTAACTGCAGATCCGCTTAATAGTTTAATTAAGATTCACAACTTTTGCGAGGTATTTCTTTATTCACGGATGTATACAGGGTGTTCATTTGAAAACTTTCTACTCAAGTTATCTTCGAAACGAGACAGATTTGAGAAAATCGCCGAAACATGTCAAGATATTTATTGAGGGGGAACGTTTTTACAAAAAATTGGACGGCGCTCCTTTAACCCCTTAACCACCAGAGCCACCACCCCAAACTTCTTAAATGACAAGGCGGGTCGAGTGATACATCGATTTAGAGCTCCTGACGAGTACTTTGTAACCCTAGAATATGAAGTCAATATCTTCACCTATTACAAAAAGGCGGTACTTTAAAAACTACCTAAATACCTGATTTGGATGGTCATATTTCCGAAACTAATAAAGTTAGATGTACTTAAATGTGGTATTTTCTTAAAGCTCAGTTAAAAATCTTTTTAATGGTACAATAATATACAGGGTTCTTAAATAAAAAAATATGTACTTTTTCTTCTACCCTGTATATTACTACCAGTATCACCATTAAAAAGACCTTTAAAAGAGCTTTAAGAAAACACCACATTAGGTACATCTAACTTTATTAGTTTCGGAAATATGGCCATCCAAATCAGGTATTTAGGTAATTTTAAAGTACCGCCATTTTGTAATAGGTAAAGATATTGACTTCATATTCTAGGGCTATAAAGTACTCGTCAGGAGCTTTAAAATGATGTATCACTCGACCCGCCTTCTCATTTAAGAATTTTGGGGTGGTGGCCCTGGTTTTTAAGGGGTTAAAGGGTGCCGTCCAATTTTTGTAAAAACGTTCTCCCTCAATAAATATCTTGACGTGTTTCGGCGATTTTCTCCAATCTGTCTCGTTTCGAAGATAACTTGAGTGGAAAGTTTTTAAATGAACACCCTGTATATAGCTTTTTCATGGGTGGGGGGATGTCTGCCAGCCAAAAAATTTTAAGGACCACAAGAAAAATAAGGTCTTCTCTCCCAAAAACCATCCTTTTCCTTACTACCTATTTTTTTCCTTTTTTTGTGGTATCAACACATTTTTGCGGAGCAAAAAAAAAGGTGTTACTTTCAAAAAACATCCATTTTACTCATTTTTCAACCCCCTATATACGCCCCTGCTTTTATTTATTATAGAAGTTTTACACCCTGGAGACTCTAGGAATGAAGGAAAGAGTGGAAAGTTCTGGGTGTCTTCATCTGGACAAACATAAAAACAATTAGAATAAAAGCATCGAATTTTGATGGGTTTAATGAACTTCCTTATCAGTGGCGTAGGTAGGTCAGCATGCGGCCCTGGGGCAAACAACTAAAGTAGCGCCCTAAATACAATGGCAAGGAAATGTAATACATCGAGTAGTTTGGCCCAAGAAAAGTGCGAAAAAAAGGCTACACCTCATTGCACCTACATTCATCATACGCGAGGTCCAACAAAAGTGACAACCAAACGTTTAGCCACATAGTAGCTTTCTGAAGGAAAGAAGAACATTTTTATTTAATACTAGCTATGATTCCCGGCTTCGCTCGGGAGTTTAATAACCGTTGTTCTGAATGAAGTTCAACTACTCGACAACAGATGGCGCCACTACACATATTTTACATTTTTGCCACCCACAACCACCCACTTCCACCCACCCCGACCAAACTCCCTTACTCACAATGGGAGACCAAGGGGTATTTGTAACCCCGACGGGAAGTTGATCGGAGTTGCGGATGATAGCGAAAATCGTGGACACACGAACGTACATTAGCATTTTATATAATATACTAGTTATGATTCCCGGCTTCGCTCGGGAGTTTAATAACCGTTGTTCTGAATGAAGTTCAACTACTCGACAACAGATGGCGCCACTACACATATTTTACATTTTTGCCACCCACAACCACCCACTTCCACCCACCCCGACCAAACTACCTTACTCACAATGGGAGACCAAGGGGTATTTGTAACCCCGACGGGAAGTTGATCGGAGTTGCGGATGATAGCGAAAATCGTGGACACACGAACGTACATTAGCATTTTATATAATATACTAGCTATGATTCCCGGCTTCGCTCGGGAGTTTAATAACCGTTGTTCTGAATGAAGTTCAACTACTCGACAACAGATGGCACCACTACACATATTTTACATTTTTGCCACCCACAACCACCCACTTCCACCCACCCCGACCAAACTACCTTACTCACAATGGGAGACCAAGGGGTATTTGTAACCCCGACGGGAAGTTGATCGGAGTTGCGGATGATAGCGAAAATCGTGGACACACGAACGTACATTAGCATTTTATATAATATATTAGACTAGTTATGATTCCCGGCTTCGCTCGGGAGTTTATATGAGACCCAAATAACCGTTGTTCTGAATGAAGTTCAACTACTCGACAACAGATGGCGCCACTACACATATTTTACATTTTTGCCACCCACAACCACCCACTTCCACCCACCCCGACCAAACTCCCTTACTCACAATGGGAGACCAAGGGGTATTTGTAACCCCGACGGGAAGTCGATCGGAGTTGCGGATGATGGCGAAAATCGTGGACACACGAACGTACATTAGCATTTTATATAATATATTAGATTAGATTAGATTTGTACAAATATTATTATCATCATCAGTGATGTTTATTAGTTCATCATCTTCATCTTCGTCTAAATCCACAGCCTGCTTCTTTTTCTTACTAAATCCTGTAAATAGTATGTTATCCATATTTTTGGTTTGAGTGTGTGCATACATGATTAATACCTTAATCCAGGGCTTCCCAAACTGTGCGTCACGACGCCTTGGGGCATCGCAGTGTCCTTCCAGAGGCGTCGCGAATAAATGGGACAAAGTGAATTCAAGGTATTTTAAAAGAAAAATTGATAAAAAGGAGATATTTGTACCCAAATATAAGGAGAAAAGAAAGTAAAAGAAAATTAATATTTTTTTTGCTCTTTAAGTTTATCTAGATATAATTTTTTGCAAAAATTGGGTTTTTTGCTGAAATTGCTATTAGTTTAAATTTTGGTCGCTTATGACCACTGTGGTTTTAATAGTTATTTTTGTATCAAGGGCGTAAAATATCACTTTTACGCCCGCGGCTGAAAGTTTGCAGCTGTGGGCGTAAAAGTGCTTTACGCCAGAGGTGTAAACAATATTTTTTGTACCACTGAAATTAATATACAAGCATTATCTGTAGTTAGGAGAAAATTTACCAGCTTTTAATGTTTCAAGTCGTAATCGGTATACTTTTAACACATGTTTAATTAAATAAATTGTTGTTTTACCAAAAAATTGGGCATTATTTAATTTAATTATTGTTTTACAAATTTATAAATGCGGGCGTTTTTGATACTTTTTTGCCCTAGGGCGTAAAAGTGCTATTTTAAGTCCTCCTTTATAAATGCGGGCGTTTTTGATATTTTTTGCCCTAGGGCGTAAAAGTGCAATTTTACGCCCACAAATGGGGGCGTAAAATTGTATTTTACGCCCGGTCGTACAAAAGGCCTTTTTGTGCAAGGGACGTAAATAATTAGTTCGTCAATCCACAGCTCGCTCGTGTCAAGTCAATTTTTGAAAAAAAAACTGATATCTGGGGTTTATGCGAAAATTTTAGTTTAAATGTTTTTAGGACAGTTCTAGTTAGTATTTTTAAACAAATTTGCCCAAGAAGAACCGGACAATCAATGTTTCCATTGATTAATTTGTAAATAAAACACAAATCACAAACCGCCCTTCTAACCTTCAAAGGTGGCAGGTTAAGATGAGAGGAGACTTCCTCGACCCTATCCAGCATGTTCAGTTTAAATGCACAATACTTCACACATTTTTTTTGAACATTCTCTAACTGGGTTTTATAGATATTATAAAAAGGGGACCATATCATAGATGCATATTCAATGTAAGATCTCAAAAGAGAACAGTACAGTAATCGTAGTGAATTCACTGACAAATCCGCACCCACCCTCAAGATAAAACCCAACATTTGTAAAGCTTTCCCCGTAATATGCTTGTAGTGCTCTCTAAATGTAATATGTGAGTCAAAAAATATTTCCAATTCCTTAATGTTTTCTACCTCTTCTAATAGGTTATTTTCCACTATATATCTCTGATCGACTTTCTTGTTTTTTTTATACAAACTTATACAGCAACATTTTGCTACATTAAGTGATAAGTCATTTGTTACTGACCAGTTATAAAAGGATGTTAAATTTTGCTGCAATATGTTGGAATCAGTCTCACTCTCAACCACACGAAACAGTTTCAAGTCATTAGCATAGAGCAGAAAATGGCAGTTGTTCAGATAGCTGTCCAGATCACTTAGAAACAAATTAAATAATATTGGAGCACAATGACCCCCTGAACGTTACCTCAATCCACCCCGATTCGAAATTACCAATCTTTACTTTTTGTCTTCTACCTACAAGCATACTTTGGAACCAGCGTACAGATCGATCACTAAAACCCAGCGCCCGCAACTTAGCTATAAGCAACCTATGATTCACCCGGTCAAATGCTTTGGAGAAGTCAGTGTAGATCGAATCTACCTGAGAACCCTGCTCCAACGCATTCAACAGAATGGTCTCATATGACACCAAATTTGTAATTGCCCCCTGCCATCCACAAAACCATGCTATTACACAAAGTACTATAAAAGTTATTTAAGTAAAACCGTAAGGCAAGGCGCAAAACTGTTGAAAAAAATATAGGAACTTGTCATATTATTTTCATGTATTGTGCATGAATCCGGGAGATTGCCCACATATTTTTGAACACCCTGTATATAAAGAAAAGAAAAAACAAATTACGGTAGAAGTTGGTAGCAGTTAATATACTTGGAAAGAGTTTTGAAGGTTTTTGTTTCATCAAACTGCCTCATTAATATTTTTAATTTCTCACTTTAAGAAAGTAATTATTTGACATAACAGCTATTTTGTATTCTTAGATAGTTCTTTAGTTAGACGATTTATATGTCTAAGCTTTATTTACATATAATTAAAATACAAGGTGTCCCAAAATTATCTAAACACACTAACGGCCAGTTTTACAATATTTGGTTAACACTAACCATAGGTTTGTTACCTCAGCAACAACGAAATACCGAAATGTGATTGGTGTTGGCAAAATAGTTAACCCAAAAGTGATGGTAACCATATATTGTGAAACTGGGCATAACACTAACAAAATTTTGTGACATTTGGTTAGTTAGGCCTCGGTTACGTTAACAAGCAGAAGCGTCGAGCAGAAAGTATCAAATCCCTGTCCTGGTAGCCGGTACTGGCTACAATATTTTGTGGTAAAAAGCGTTTTGAAACCGCCTGATTTAAAAATTCAAACTCTTTTATTCTACCATAAAGATCAAAGGCACTACTCTCACACTTTTCGCTCTCCGCTGGCCGCTGACGCTTGGTATCGCAGTCGTAGCCTTAGGCTATAGAGTATTTTACAGCAAAAAAAGGACAACGTTGTAACTGCTAACTCAAACCTTGTTCCAGGGCCGTATTAACTGTTTGAGGCGCCCTAGGCTAGAAATCCCGGAGCGCCTATTATCCACCACAAAAATTTATGAAAACCAAAAAAAAAAAGGTCTTTTCCTCCGCAGCGCCTATTTTGAGTGCCAGGGGCCTTACTTCATCACCCGAAAAAAAGTCATTCCCTCCTTTTCGCACCTATTTCATTCCAAAGCACAAACTTTTTAAAACTCCCCTGTCTAGCGCCTATTACTCCCTGTCTGGCGCCTATTTTTTCATGGCGCCCTAGGCTGTAGCCTAGTCAGCCTAATGGTTAATACGGCACTGTCTTGTTCCATAATGTTCGCATTATGTAATTTATACTATAGCGCCTGGGATACAAAATAAAAATGTGGTAAACTTTTTATTGTACTTTTATTTCTTAGTCGGCCTTAATAGAAATAAACCAAACTGATAGAATCCAAACTTTTTTACTTTTTATTATTTTCGTTGTTTTTTGATTGAGCAATGTTTATTCGCCTTTTTTACCACGATTTAATTCATTTTGCAACGATGACCAAAAATATAATATACATAATGCAACAACATACGCCCTAGGAATCAAGTGCGCTGTTA
>JACEGR010012791.1:0-10701 GCA_014170235.1 Listronotus bonariensis | reverse complement strand
GAAGCCATGGAAGTTACCTATAAAAAAAGCGATAAATTCCCCACAGCCCGACTGATGGGCAAGAGAGGGAAGCCTTTCTGTAAGTGAAGGAGTCATTAATGCGACGAATAGCTCTTCTTTGGATGGAGTAAAAAAGAATGCTTAGGGTTGTGGGGGACGTCATGCCCCAGATTTGAACAATATTCAAGGAAGGTCGGATTTGGGACACATATAAAATTATAAATTAAGTAGAGCATGCTTTTTGACTCAAAGAAAAAATCCAAGCTTTTTTGAAGCTGCCGTGGGTATTGATACAATGTGTTTATGCCAGTTAAGGTTACTTTAAATGTGGCATACAAGATTGAGGTGTCTTTGCTCTGTAAATTTGGCCGCTCATAAGTAGAATAGTATTTGATGACTCTTTTCGCGACAAGAACATGACTGTGTTTTGGATGCGAAAAAAGCAGCATTCGCGGTTAGTAAAATCCTGAATTTTTAGTAACAGTTCTGTGTTCGCGGGTTACAATGGAATCAGTTCGTTACCGGTTTCGTAACCTGATTAGCAGTCCTGGGATTTTGTTGGAACTAAAAAGTTCAGTTCGAATTTCATGCGCATTATCGACATAGTCAACTGTTTTCTGTTTTTGTGGTAAAGAAATAAACTGTTGTATTACAGTTTATTTGTTTTCTACCATGTATTACGGTTTGTTTGTTTCATACGGGTTAATATACCTGTTAAATATTTTTATATTTTTGTGATTCTGAGCGTATATAAACAACAGATTTTTAATAGTATTCCATGTAAATGTATGTATGCAATAAAATAAATAAAGATTTAATTGAAATGTGAAACAATAAAGCAAAGATTTTTCTTGTTGTTTGAGATTTATCTTTGGTTAAATACATATATGTTAAAAAACGAGAGGAGTGGCTTTCGACAGTATAACAATTTACCTTTTTGTTTGATTTTTTTTGTGTAGTATCAATTTAACCATGAAAAATCCTAACCTAAAAGACAGGTTAGAAACATCCTCAGCTGTATAGAAAATCGTTCGCGGTAAATAAAAATTCGAACTAATAAATAACTAGGCATGCCTTTAAAACAATTCAAACCAGTTCGGTTCTGGTTCCAGGGTGGTTCATTACTAGGAAGGCTAAAAGCCTAAATACTAACGTACCGTGGGTGTCTTAAGCGAGGGTAAGAGGGAGTTTGTTGACACGGGACTTAAATACTTGAAGATTTGGGGGAAGGAAAGACCTCCGCGGGCAGCAGGTTCCACAACCTAGAAACTCTAGGGATAAAAGAACGAACAAAGTGGGAAGTTCGGGGCCTGTCCAGTTGGACCGTATAGGGATGCATACGCGCGGAACCACGAGTTTCTCTGTTGGGAACCGTAAGTGGAGGAACTATACTGGACAATTCTTCAGAGCAGAAGCCATGGAAGTACCTATAAAAAAGCGATAAATCCCCACAGCCCGACGATGTGCAAGAGAGGAAGCCTTTCTGTAAGTGAAGGATCATTAATGAGACGAATAGCTCTTCTTTGAATAGAATCAAGAATGCTTAGGGTTGTGGGGGACGCCATGCCCCAGATATGAGAACAATATTCCAAGGAGGTCGGATTTGGGACACATATAAAGTGTATAAATTAGAAGGGGAAAAATACTTTTTGGCTCGAAAGAGAAATCCAAGCTTTTTGAAGCTGCCGTGGCTATAGATACAATGTGTTTATGCCAGTTAAGGTTACTTTCAAATGTGACGCCCACAAGATTGAAGGTGTCTTTGCTCTGTAAAACTTGGCCGCTCATAAGTAGAGGATGAGTATTTGATGACTCTTTTCGCGACAAGGAACATGATTGTGTTTTGGATGCATTAAAATGGACGAGATTTTTAGCGCCCCAATCAATATTAAATTAAGATCCTGCGAAAGAGATATCTGCATCGCTCTGCGTTTGTTTTCCAAGTCAGGTTTAGTAATGGGTTTAGGAACCTGAAAACTGGAGTGAAGGGTACTATCGTCGGCGAGAAACTATGAATGGAATTAGTTGTGGACGAGAGAAGGTCGTTGATGTGAAGAAGAAACAATGTTGGTGCCAGAACTGAGCCCTGAGGGACTCCAGCATTTACGCCCCTTGCGCGCGCAGTCTGAAGTTAGCTACTAGGGCCTAGCGCCCAAAGTTAGGCAACCCGGTGCGCGCGCAGTCTGAAGTTGGCTAGCAGGGCCAGCGCCCAAGTTAGGCACCCCGCCCAAGTTAGGCAACCCGCGCCCGGCAAGTTAGGCAACCCGCTTTACAGCTCGGCAACTTACCGCCCAATATACAGGGTGTGCACCCCGGGCCAACTTCCGGTCGTCAGCCATGTTTGAGTTCTAATGAAAGGTAAAAATAAGCCAAATTGAATGACGGTATCTGGACCTCTTAAATAATAGCCGTAAGGAAAAAAAACAAGAATATTTTTTACATGTTATACAAAAGCATTTAAATTTAAGGTTTGTTTTTAAAATAATGTAATTATTTCCATAAGATTAGTGTGCTGAAGGAAGTTGATAAGAAAAACAATGTTTGTTACACTGGTGAGAGACTTCCGTTCTAATCTAAACATTCTACCACATTCGGTAATTATAAAATGTGTTTTTAAAGTGATAACGTACAACTGAAGTTTTCTGGGAACTAGTTTCTTTTGTGTTTCTTAGTAGAGATGAGCTAACAAAACAATTATAAAATGTGTTTAAATTTTAACAGTTTTTAAACGGGTTTCGGTTAAATTTAAATAGTCGATATATTTTTCTCCTTTCTATTGCGGCCATTGTTTTAAGTTATCTTTTTTATAAAAGGCTCAATCTGAAAGGGTGAACCAGTTAATTTTGTGTTAACGTCTTAAGTGTCTTAACCAACACCTAAGAGCAAGAAGACTTTTTTTAGTGTTGTGACTGTGACTTTTTTCACGGTAAGTAACAATTTTTGTTTCAGTTGAATGATATTTTTTTGAGCTTTTGCTGCTAAACACTTGTTAAACCCAAAACCGATTTTGGTATATTTTTTAATTTTGTTCAAGGGTAATATGAAATGGTTTTTGTACAGGGTGTTTTACAGATTAAAGCTGTTTTTTTAGTTTAACTTTGGGTCAAATTTAAAAAAAACTTCATAAGCTCATTGATTTTTAATTTTTGTTCAAGGGTAATATGAAATGTTTTTATACAGGGTGTTTTATAGAGTAAAGCTGTTTTTTAGTTTAACTTAAGATTATATTTTTATGAAAAAACTTCAATAAGCTCATTGATTTTTTTAATTTTTGTTCAAGCGTAATATGAAAAGGTTTTTATACAGGGTGTTTTACAGAGTAAAGCTGTTTTTAGTTGAACTTAGGGAAATATTATATTAAAATTTAAAAACTTATTTTACAAAATATTATACCGGTAAATAAATGTTTTCAGTTTTGTACAGGGTATTTTTATAGAGTAAAGCTGTTTTTAGTTTAACTTAAGATTATATTTTTATGAAAAAACTTCAATAAGCTCATTGATTTTTTAATTTTTGTTCAAAGGTAATATGAAATGTTTTTTTATACAGGGTGTTTTATAGAGTAAAGCGGTTTTTTAGTTTAACTTAGGGGTAAATTATTATTTTAAAAACTTTTTACAAAATATGATACCGGTAAATAAATGTTTTCAGTTTTGTACAGGGTATTTTTATAGAGTAAAGCTGTTTTTTTAGTCTAACTTAAGATTATATTTTTATGAAAAAATCTTTAAAAAGGTCATTGATTTTTTTAATTTTTGCTCAAGCGTAATATGAAATGGTTTTTTATACAGGGTGTTTTACAGAGTAAAGCTGTTTTTAGTTTAACTTTGGGTCAATATTTTTATGAAAAAACTTCAATAAGCTCATTGATTTTTAATTTTTGTTCAAGCGTAATATGAAAAGGTTTTTATACAGGGTGTTTTACAGAGTAAAGCTGTTTTTAGTTTAACTTAAGATCATATTTTTATGAAAAATCTTTAAAAAGGTCATTGATTTTTTTTTAATTTTTGTTCAAGGGTAATATGAAATGGTTTTTTATACAGGGTGTTTTACAGAGTAAAGCTGATTTAAAAAGCAGTAATTTTGCCGTCTTTTAAATAATTATACTGTAATAAACTGTTTATTAATAAAATAACAGCGATATAATTTAAAAAGACGGCAAATAACAGTGATTTTATTTAAAAAGCAGTAATTGTGCTGTCTTTTAAATAATTTTACTGTAATAAACTGTTTATTAATGAAATAACAGCGATATAATTTAAAAAGACTGGCAAATAACAGTGTTCTTATTTAAAAAGCAGTAATTTTGCCGTCTTTTAAATAATTTTACTGTAATAAACTGTTTATTAATGAAATAACAGCGATATAATTTAAAAGACGGCAAATAACAGTGTTCTTATTTAAAAAGCAGTAATTTTGCCGTCTTTTAAATAATTTTACTGTAATAAACTGTTTATTAATGAAATAACAGCGATATAATTTAAAAGACGGCAAATAACAGTGTTCTTATTTAAAAAGCAGTAATTTTGCCGTCTTTTAAATAATTTTACTGTAATAAACTGTTTATTAATGAAATAACAGCGATATAATTTAAAAGACGGCAAATAACAGTGATTTTATTTAAAAAGTAGTAATTTGCCGTGATACAAGGAGATATATAGGTATATTATACAGGGCCGCCAGCGGTGCTAATATTATCACAAGTAGATATGCAAATTATATACAGAGGCTGTCAACGACACTAATATTACCAAGTATACCTATCGAATAGCGAAAACCGCATGGTATATTAACCCATCAAGAGTAGGTTTCTTGTTTTGACAGGTTTCAGGTTGATTGATACAGTACATTTTGGAATCGTCAGTTCCAGCTAGGTCGGCGTTGTGGAAACACCTCTGCCGATTTCGGGGAATAACCGCACAACTGGGCGAAACTCAGACGTTGTAGCAAAGTGTGAATTTTAGTTATCATAAAAGTAAATTAGAAAAGTTATTTTTAGTTTTGGATTCTCTTTTTAATTAATTTTGTTTTCTTTTTGGGGTGATTAGTTCTTTTTGAGTAGGATTAGTAGCGACAGGTGTTGCGACCGGCTTGCCGGAATTTTGGGAAACCAAAGGGTTTCATTTATTTTGACCAAGGGGAATTGGCCTCAAAAATATTAATTAACTGAACTTTGCCGATACGACTGAGTTTACAAGGTTGGTTGTTTTGTAGGTAAATTTTATTCTGTTTGAAAGTTAATCTTTTAAATTTAAATTAAAGGACTTTTAGTAAATTAAAAATCTTTGTTAAATAAACCATCGTTAAGTGAAAGTTGTAAACTTGTTGTTTAAGGAAAAAATAATAAAAATACAAAAAAATCGATTTAAATCTTTTATTTAAAAAATAAATAACAATTATAAAAATGAACTTACCTGCAAGCAACGGGCGGTGTTCCAGAAAGCTGGGACCGATCGCTGTGGGCATGTCGGCGCCTCAGGGTTGCCGACAAGCCGACAGGATCCAGGTGGGAAGTGCGGGGCCGTGTCAGAGAAAAAGGGGAAAGAACGTAACTTCATTAAACAAAGTACGCAACGTCCTGGCAGTTAAGTACCACACGTTGAGGCGTCGGGAGCAGCGCCGACGGAGAGCGGCCCGCGCCTCGGCCGTGTGCTTACCTGTCGCGGACGCGCAGGGACGCGCGATGTATTTCACTGAAGAGGGGCTGCACAATATCTTGCTGAGCAACAAGGACAAGCCATGAGGGCTAACAACAATGATATGGGAACCAGGGAAAGTGGCGTAAGTTCGGAGGGTGGTGCGCCTGATGCCGTAACTTGTTCAACGTCAATGGGGTATCCGGTGACAGGGGAGAGGTCCTGAACCGAATACCGTTGACCGAATTAACGGCAAGTTACGACAAAGGGATGCAACACCATCCAAACTGTCCGCCCAACGACAACATCGGTAGAGCTAGGGTGTCACTCCCGGAGGGCATAGGGGGTGATGCTGTGATTTGTCATGAGTCCTTGGGGTGCAGGGTTGATGGGGAGAACCCTCTCAACCACCCCCGCAGGAAAAACTTTCGGCGAAGTCACGGCAAAACTTTTGAGGGCCCTGGGGAGAACGCTGACATCCATAGAGCTAACATCGGTGAGGGAGTTTTCTTTGGGGACGATCCAGCAGTCAAGTGACATTTGGTGTAGGCAGATGCAGCTGCCCTATGATCTGGAAAATCTGGAAACTGGAAATTACGTCACTGATTTCATACCATCGAAAACAGTACAAGAAAACATGTTTAAAGACTTAGACGCCCGACGACGGGATCGGGACGCGCTCAAAGCACGGCTCTGGCACGGGGAGAGTAAGAGGCAGTTTACTAGCCAAAAAGACCGGGCAACATTACGCGAGAAAGCGAGACGCGGCACATTGTCTGGCCCGTGCCTTGTTCGGAAACGAACAGGAGCAACCCTGAGGACATCTGAAGAGTCGAACCGTAATGGTGGGAAGCCGCACCCATTACACATATTTTGGAATCGTCAGTTCCAGCTAGGTCGGCGTTGTGGAAACACCTCTGCCGATTTCGGGGAATAACCGCACAACTGGGCGAAACTCAGACGTTGTAGCAAAGTGTGAATTTTAGTTATCATAAAAGTAAATTAGAAAAGTTATTTTAGTTTTGGATTCTCTTTTAATTATTTTGTTTTCTTTTTGGGGTGATTAGTTCTTTTTGAGTAGGATTAGTAGCGACAGAGGTTGCGACCGGCTTGCCGGAATTTTGGGAAACCAAAGGGTTTCATTTATTTTGACCAAGGGGAATTGGCCTCAAAAATAGTAAGTAACCAAACTTTGCCGATACGACTGAGTTTACAAGGTTGGTTGTTTTGTAGGTAAATTTTATTCTGTTTGAAATTGATCTTTTAAATTTAAATTAAAGAACTTTTAGAAAATTAAAATCTTTGTTAAATAAACCATCGTTAAGTGAAAGTTGTAAATTTGTTGTTTAAGGAAAAATAATAAAAAATACAAAAAAATCGATTTAAATATTTTATTTAAAAAATAAATAACAATTATAAAAAAATGAACTTACCTGCAAGCAACGGGCGGTGTTCCAGAAAGCTGGGACCGATCGCTGTGGGCATGTCGGCGCCTCAGGGTTGCCGACAAGCCGACAGGATCCAGGTGGGAAGTGCGGGGCCGTGTCAGAGAAAAGGGGAAAGAACGTAACTTCATTAAACAAAGTACGCAACGTCCTGGCAGTTAAGTACCACACGTTGAGGCGTCGGGAACAACGCCGACGGAGAGCGGCCCGCGCCTCGGCCGTGTGCTTACCTGTCGCGGACGCGCAGGGACGCGCGATGTATTTCACTGAAGAAGGGGCTGCAAAGTATCTTGCTGAGCAAAAAGGACAAGCCATGAGGGCTAACAACAATGATATGGGAACCAGGGAAGTGGCGTAAGTTCGGAGGGTGGTGCGCCTGATGCCGTAACTTGTTCAACGTCAATGGGGTATCCGGTGACAGGGGAGAGGTCCTGAACCGAATACCGTTGACCGAATTAACGGCAAGTTACGACAAAGGGATGCAACACCATCCAAACTGTCCGCCCAACGAAAACATCGGTAGAGCTAGGATGTCACTCCCGGAGGGCATAGGGAGTGATGCTGTGATTTGTCATGAGTCCTTGGGGTGCAGGGTTGATGGGGAGAACCCTCTCAACCACCCCCGCAGGAAAAACTTTCGGCGAATCACAGCAAAACTTTTGAGGGCCCTGGGGAGAACGCTGACATCCATAGAGCTAACATCGGTGAGGGAGTTTTCTTTGGGGACGATCAAGCAGTCAGTGACATTTGGTGTAGGCAGATGCAGCTGCCCTATGATCTGGAAAATCTGGAAACTGGAGATTACGTCACTGATTTCATACCATCGAAAACAGTACAAGAAAACATGTTTAAAGACTTAGACGCCCGACGACGGGATCGGGATGCGCTCAAAGCACGGCTCTGGCACGGGGAGAGTAAGAGGCAGTTTACTAGCCAAAAAGACCGGGCAACATTACGTGAGAAAGCGAGACGCGGCACATTGTCTGGCCCGTGCCTTGTTCGGAAACGAACAGGAGCAACCCTGAGGACATCTGAAGAGTCGAACCGTAATGGTGGGAAGCCGCACCCATTACATGCACGTATTTTGGAATCGTCAGTCAGTTCTTTTCGGACAGGCGACTTGAAAGCACCTTGCTTTTTGCTAAAACCGACTTGAACAGTTTTTGAGCTTTTTTAAGAACGTTTCTTTTAAACTGATTGGAAGTTAATTATTTTATTTTGTTTTTTGAATATCTTTTTTAGTTGAATTTTCTTGTGTAAATAATAATAGTAAATATAAGTGTAAATAAATAGTAGTTTTTAGTAAAGTAAAATAAACATAGTAAGCTCGGGAGAGCAGACCACTTTGGCCCTTCAGGCAAGGAAAAAACGCGACTAGCATTAAAGCACAGGTGTGGAAAAGTGGGGTTGTAGGGTAGTTACATCTAATACATTTTGTCAACTTGAAACTTGTAACTGAAACTTATATAAAAATAAAACACCAAAAAATCGCAACAAACATTTTTTATGATGGAACCCTTGACAACACCACTTTTCTTTCAGGGCGCTGGTCCGAAAAGGGACTCACCGGTCCTCGGCATTGCGGCACCTCACGGAAGCTGCTTTGCCGAGGCACCTGCCGTTCCGGCACCCCCAACAACTTTGGAAATACATACCACCCAGGGACGACCAGCACTGGCCAGGAAGGCAAAGGCTAAAACCCTAAAAAGGCGTGAGCAGCGGAAAAAGCAAAGGGCTAAGGGTGCCGCTCAGCCTTTGCCTATCCTGGACGGGGCTGGCCGCTCCTGCTATTTCACAGCGGAAGGTGCTAGGGCCTTCCGCGCCGGAACATTGAATAAAACTGGGGTAAACGCAGCAGGGTCGGGGAAGGGTGTGTTTAACATCTCCTCAAAATTCAGGGAATTAAATGCAAGGGCCGAAACTTGTGTCAGGGCTCAGGGGGTTCGTCCTCTAGCCGCCCACACAAAACCGCCCGTCTAGCGCATTAGCATTTTCCAAAAGAAAGGAAAATGAGGCGCCGTGCGCTGGGAAGTCACGCGTGTTACAGCACGTCTTTTTAAGGGGTGTTACGGGAAATGCTGACGCGCTATGGGGGTCTACGGGGGTGGGTTCGTTAGAGGGTGAAGTCGACTGTCGGGCAGCACCGCCCACCGACTCTGCATCGTGGGGAACAACGACCCAGGGCGAGAAAACGGGGGATAGATTAGATTTTAACGTGTCAACTCGCGACGTCGTCCCGCTGGGCGACTCAACCAACTACGATCTGGGCGGGGATGGCCACGAAAGTGAAACTTTCGAATGCAATTATGTCACCGACTTTACTTTGCCGACTGCGTTCAAGCGTAACGCGTTGAAAACACTTGAGGAACGTCGCGCTGAGCGCGATCGGGCGAAGCGGGCGGCGTTTCGGGGCGATGATACTGTAAGGGCGCAAATTAATCTCGAGAAACGCGAGGAATTACGGGCACGGGCGCGGAGCGGAACGCCGTCAGGACCGTCAAGCGTTAAACGCGTCAAAATGGGAAAAACTAAAACAAGGACGGAGCTAGCCGAGGGCACGGTGGATAGCGGGTTAGACCGCCCACTTCATGGCGCCCAACTAAGTGGCGTCTGCGCGGCGTCGGACGCGGCCACGCAGGTCTGGGTTGGTCCAGACGGACCCAAAATTAACAGCAGGGAAAGCGCGTCGCAAACAGACGAAAATACGACTAAGTTGCATAACATGCAACATCTAGAGATTACAGTTTGGGCGGGGGCACAGTTAATAGCCCATGAAGAGGTGATTGCAAGACTGGGGGTATCGCCAGCAATAATAATGGAAACCATAGAAGACTGCATGAGGCAACAGAATATCGATCATGTCACCGCCGACTTAATAGAGAAGGTGCTAAGTGAAAAAGCAGCGGGGAAGGCATTCAGGCCGTTCTCAACGTATGCAGGGCGGCTGTTCATGAAAAATAAAGAGGATGAAAGCAAAGTACAACTTTGGGTACCTACAAGATACAGGACGAAGCTGGTCAGAAAAATACACGGAAATGGTCATCTAAGAGCTGATATAGTAAAGGAGCTAATGGCGATAGTCTTCGGTTGGCCGAAAATGGAAAATAATATAGAGGAGATTATAGGTAGATGTGCATTTTGCAATAAAATAGAAATGGTGGGTGGCAAGGTCGTCGAATGCGTGAGGCCTTTCGAACTGATTCAGTTGGCGTGGATAGAAGGGATGAAGCGAACGAGGGAGGGATTTTCGGCCGCGTTGGCGTTCCGGGACGTCTATAGCGGGTGGCTCGGGTGCACGGAGGTGTGCACGCCCAGCACCACGGTAATTAGGAGATTCCTAGAGCGGGAGATAGACGGGTTCGGGGGTCAGCCGGCAGTGATCATTGTTGATCAGACCTTCTTGAAGCGCCAGGGGTTGATAAGGGAGGTCTTTCCGCGGACGGCGATCGTGTCACGATACGAGCATCTCCCGGGGGAGATTGGACATCCTTTGGCCAATTGAAACTAGAGTTGGAGGAAGCTGACCGAGAATGGGTTACCAAGTTGCCAAAAATCATTAAAAGACTGAGAAATACACCAATGCCGGTCACCAACAAAACACCGGCCAGCCTCATGTTATG
>JACEGR010012790.1:0-10701 GCA_014170235.1 Listronotus bonariensis | reverse complement strand
GTTAAGCTTATTTGAACTTTTTTTCTTAAAATAACCTTAGGATTGACATTTTAGAAGCTTAGCATCTATTTTGAAACACCCTACATAGCTTGCAATTAGGCCTGGCCATACAGGAAGATTTTTTTTTAAATCCAGATATCTCAAAAACGGCTGCTTACATCAAATTTTATCAAGTATTCCATTTTTACATAAAATATGTTAAATAATAAAAATTTGTATCTAAAATCTATATACAGAGTGGCTAAAAAAGTTATTTCGTTCTTGCCCTTTCTTTTCACCTTCCAAAACCTCCTTTAGCCGAATATTGTGACATTTTAGCTATTATAGAGCCCATTATTAACAAGATTATTTATTAAAAGACTAACAAGAATAAATTTGAAACATCTTGTATCTCCAAAATTATTCACTTTCAAACTAAGGTATAGTGAAAACATTTTAAAAGCGCAAATTCGGTACCCTTTGAAAATAATACAAAAAAACATAAAAAACGCCGCTTGCAATCGGACTATTTTATACAAAGGCGCCGCTATCCTTTACAGCGACGCGCCGATACACTATGGGATAGAAATCCATTATTTTGGCCAAAAAGTAACTTTGAAATTTTAGTGGCTCATGCTGTGTATTTCAAAGTAGATACTCCAAACTACATGTACGCAAAATTATAAAAGGCTATGACGATTTCTATTGGGGTAATAAGAAACTTGAAGATGTATTTTAAGTAAACATAAATATACAACATTTAATCTACTCAGTTTATTATTAGCCTTGTTTACTAAAAAAGTAAAAGGGTTTAAATAATAAGAGCTATTGTTGCCTTTTTCTTTATCAGTTTTTGTACTTACAATTGCCTTGCTACTTTTTGCTACTTCTGATTGTAAGGACAGATACAGGATTTTTATAATTTACAAGGTTTTCCATTTTAAAAATTAATATGTTTTGTCCTACACTGTATATCTTAAAAGATAAAAGCATTCTGATGAAAGATATGGATTCTACAGAATCTACCCAACAAAACAGTGTGTTTTATTTATTTTATACGTTAAAAAATAATGGAAGTTGGGAAGATTAAACTCTATTACGCTTCTAAGAATATATTAAAATTATTTTTCATATTCCGAAACTAATTGAGATAGACACATCAAATGTAGTATCTTTTTAAAGCTTTTTAAAAGATTTTTCTGGTGGTGATATAATATTCAGGTTATTCCATTTAAAAAAATCATACCTATTGTCGTACCCTGTATATCATATGAGATAATAATCATCGGATTGCTAATTAGAATACCACCGAATTAACCAAACAAGCTGATATTTTAGTTTATTTTGTACAATAAAAATAATAATGTTAAGGGGATGTAAATCTATAATAACATATAATAAGTTTTATATTCCCAAAAAGTATTTGTAATAATGCATAATATTTTTTCAATAATTTTCCAGTAAAAAGCACCTCATTTTAAGATTGGTAAGTTTCAGAATTTTGACCAAAAATTTAATTTCTATCCCATAGTGCGATGACCACCTGCAACAACCGGCATATCATAAAAGAAATATAGCAAAGGCGGCCGCGAAGACAAGCATGCCGATTTATTTGCTTTAAACTTTTTTGTGACTCGCTTTTCTTATCAAAGAGCACCGAATTTACATTTTTAAACTGTTCCTTCTATAAGTTGGATAGATCGTCATATTTTTTCCGCACTTTTTAGAGACACCCTGTATAATAATTAGTCTGCAAAATTAATGTTGTTGCGTCACCTTCGTAAATATAAATAAACACATATGTATAAATAAAGTGTCATCTATACTGTTCATTTATTCACAAATAGGTATTAGGTTTCTTTTCAAAATGGT
Source organism: Listronotus bonariensis (assembly GCA_014170235.1). NCBI lineage: Eukaryota > Metazoa > Arthropoda > Insecta > Coleoptera > Curculionidae > Listronotus > Listronotus bonariensis. The sequence continues at coordinate 8,850 of JACEGR010012790.1, read as the reverse complement.
TAATCTATAAATTGTAATATTAAAATATCATGAATGAAAATATCTGGCTAAATAATGCCGGTTAGATTTTTTGTTAAAACATACGGAGTGTTCCATTTAAAAATTTAATTAGAGCAAAGACAATTGTAGTTTCACTATAGACTCCCAGAACAATGCTAACTTTTTGGTCATCAGTTTGGACGCTGGCTTGACTGAATTTATGAAGCGGCAAATTATACGTACTGTTTAAGTGTGTACTCGATGGATACCCGCTTCATAAATTCCACGAAGCGAACGTCCAAGCTGATGACCAAAAATTTAGCATTGTTCTGGGTGTCTAAAGTGAAACTAAAATTGTCTTTGATTACCTATGCCAAGTCTCATTTTTGGTATGTCTAATACTCATTTTTTTCTTTCGCCCTTTCGGGGTCATCCCACCCAGGTCCGACGACCGCCCCCTAGGTGGTGCACTGCAGCCTGAAGGCTTATTGTACCTTGACCCTACTCCTTCCCATTCACACACCATTCATTCCATAACTTGGATGGTTGCTGCTCGGTCCGTTCGTTTACCCCCGAGCAGAACACCGCGTGCCGTTGCCTAAACCGACAACGCCGGTCACCCATCCAGATTATGGGCGCGCACTTTCACTGCTTAACTCCGGAGATCGATGCTACCGATACAACCAGAGCAGCCACAAGCGCGTCACGTCTTATACTCTTGGATTTATATGTATTGTCTAATGGATTCGTTGACACCTGGCGTAGCCGGTTTTTATTATTGTTATTAATTAAAAAATTTTAGCAGTGTAAAAACATAATGTGAAAATTAATATAAGTAGATATTTTTTTTTATCTTTGGACAAACCACGAAGGCTAAAAGCCTAAATACTAACGTACCGTGGATGTCTTAGGCGAGGTAAGAGGGAGTTTGTTGACACGGGACTTAAATACTTGAAGATTTGGGGGAAGGAAAGACCTCCGCGGGCAGAAGGTTCCACAATCTAGAAACTCTAAGGATAAAAGAACGAACAAAGTGAGAAGTTCGGGGCCTGTCCAGTTGAACCGTATAGGGATGCATACGCGCGGAACCACGAGTTTCTCTGTTGGGAACCGTGAGTGGAGGAACTATACTGGAAAATTCTTCAGAGCAGAAGCCATGGAAGTACCTATAAAAAAGCGATAAATCCCCCACAGCCCGACGATGGGCAAGAGAGGGAAGCCTTTCTGTAAGTGAAGGATCATTAATGAGACGAATAGCTCTTCTTTGAATAGAATCAAGAATGCTCAGGGTTGTTGGGAACGCCATGCCCCAGATATGAGAACAATATTCCAAGGGTGGTCGGATTTGGGACACATATAAAGTGTATAAATTAGAAGCGGAAAAATACTTTTTGGCTCGAAAGAGAAATCCAAGCTTTTTTGAAGCTGCCATGGCTATAGATACAATGTGTTTATGCCAGTTAAGGTTACTTTCAAATGTGACGCCCACAAGATTGAATGTGTCTTTGCTCTGTAAAACTTGGCCGCCCATAAATAGAGGATGAGTATTTGATGACTCTTTTCGCGACAAGGAACATGACTGTTTTGGATGCATTAAAATGGAGGAGATTTTGGCGCCCCAATCCAATATTAAATTAAGATCCTGCGAAAGAGATATCTGCAATGCTCTGCGTTTATTTTCCAAGTCAGGTTTAGTGATGGGTTTAGGAACCTGAAAACTGGAGTGAAGGGTACTTTCGTCGGCAGAAACTATGAATGGAATTAGTTGTGGACAAGAGAAGGTCGTTGATGTGAAGAAGAAACAATGTTGGTGCCAGAACTGAGCCCTGAGGGACTTCAGCATTTACTTGGTGAAAGCTTGAAGAATGGCCGTCCCCAATAACTGATATACGTCGATCAGATAGATAACTAGAGAGCCAAGTACAGAGTTTAGTTGAAAGACCATAGAAGGTAAGTTTATTAAGAAGTCCGGCATGCCAGACCTGGTCAAAAGCTTTGGATATATATATTAATTATTAGATCGATAACCGCAATACTAAATATTTTCTTACTCAAATAATAATAACAATATTAATAATATTATCCATTTGTTGTTATTTTATACTATTCCTCTTACTATAAAACAAAACTTCGCGTGGTTTTTCGTTTTTAAAGTGGTCAATTTAATTGTAAGCTAAATTGTTTTGTTTATTAATCAGAGTGGAATTTTACTTATTTATTCAAAGTAGTTAAATTACTACTTTGTATGTATAGAAAATATTACACTGAATGATAATTGTAGTAAGTTTGTTTATTTTGAATTAGTTGCTAATACAAGTAGATATAATTTCAGAATTATACTTGTCACATAAATAATACAGGGTGTCCCAACTCTATTTATACATGAAATAACTTTACCCTGTATAAGCTACAAAGATAAACTTTAAATGAAAATTATTTACTTGAAAACACTCAACTCATTTTATTGACAGTACTAATTGATATACAAGGTATCTCGAAAACCTAATCGAATTTAGTGTAAAAATAAAAATTAAGAGGCTCGGAAAAAATGCTACCACAAATTCCTAAGGCTAAAATATGACGATCTAATTCAACTTACCTTAGTCTAAAAGTGGATGAATTTAGAGATACAGGGTGTCAAATGTTCAATCTGGTGGCTATATAATATGAAAAAAACGGTGTAAGTTAGAAAGCAGTTTGGAAGCCAATATCTTCGAAGAGAAGACTTATGCGATAAAAATGTATATGAACTTGTTCTATTCTTTTTACGTGTTTTGTTCATATCTGCGAGATTTTCCACATTTTACCGAACACCCTGTAAGTTTACAGATTTAAATAAAACTTTTCACGTGTTCATAAGAAAGTATAGAAGGAACAGTTTAAAAATGTAAATTCGGTGCTTTTTGATAAGAAAAAAAATCACAAAAAAGTTTAAAGCAAATAAATCGGCATGCTTGTCTTCGCGGCCGCCTTTGCTATATTTCTTTTATGATATGCCGGTTGATGCAGCTGGTCATCGCACTATGGGATAGAAATTAATTTTTATGGTCAAAATTCTGAAACTTACCAATCTACCTTAAAATGGGGCGTTTTTACTGGAAAAATATTATAAATTATTACAAATGCTTTTTGGAAACCTAAAACTTATTATATGTTATTATAAATTTACATTTACACACAATTTACACCCCCTTAACATTATTATTTTTTATTGTACAAAATAAAATAAAATGTCAGTTTGTTTGGTTAATTCGGTAGTATTTTAATCAGTAATCCGATGATTATTATCTCATATGATATACAGGGTACGACAATAGGTGTGATTTTTTAAAATGGAATACCCTGATTATTATATCACCACCAAAAAATTTTAAATTCCTTTAAATAAATACTACATTTGATGTGTCCAAATCTAAAAAATAATTTTAAATTATTCTTGGAAGCGTAATAGAGATACATCTTCCCAACTTTTTTAATTTTTTAACGTATAAAATAAATAAAAAACACTGTTTTGTTGGGTAGATTCTGTAGAATCCATATCTTTCATCAGAATGCTTTTATCTTTTAGGATATACAGTGTAGGGCAAAACATATTAAATTTTTAAAATGGAAAACCTTGTAAATTATAAAAAAATCTTGTATCTGTCCTTACACTCAGAAGTAGCAAAAAGTAGGAAGGCAATTGTAAGTACAAAAACTGATAAAGAAATAGGTAAAAAAATCTTTGACAAAAGTAGCGAGACTTCGCGAGACTGCATCCGAAAATACAACAATAGCTCTTCTTATTTAAACTCTTTTACTTTTTTAGTAAAAAAGGCTAATAATAAACTAAGTAGATTAAATGTTCTATATTTATGTTTACTTAAAATACATTTTCAAGTTTCTTATTACCTCAATAAATGTCGTCATATCCTTTTATAATTTTGCGTACATGTAGTTTGGAGTATCCACTTTGAAATAAACAGCATGACCCATTAAAATTTCAAAGTTGCTTTTTGGCCAAAATAATGGATTTCTATCTCATAGTGTATCGGCGCGTCGCTGTAAAGGATAGCGGCGCTTTTGTATAAGATAGTCCGATTGCAGGCGGCCTTTTTTATGTTTTTTTGTATTATTTTCAAAGGGTACCGAATTTGCGCTTTTAAAATGTTCTTACTTATACCACAATTTTTGGAAAAATGGAACGACGAATATAATAGCGATATCTTTTATCGACAAAACTTATTGAACAACTTATCAACAATCTGACAGACAAAACATGTGCCTCGCACTGTACAAGTCGTATCAATGCAAACAAAAACGATTGTGATACATAAGCATTTACTTTTTAAACTTTACTGTTGCCGGGCAAACCATTGAAACGCCCTATATCGCTCCTCTGACACATTTACAGGCTTATCGCATTTCACTTGTATATTATGCCTGTTGTTTCGAGTTATAGCAAGAGATGCAACAGGTAGGTTTAGTGGGTTTTATTTTTAATTTATACAGGGTGTCTCTAAAACGTGCGAAAAAAATGTTGCCACATTCCGGAGGCCGACTCTTTGTTTGACCTCCGAACAGTGCGGACGTGCGTAGAGGACTACAAAGTTCTTCCCGGAGTGGCGGCTAGAGGTGTCGTATTAACGTTTTTTGCCTTCGGGGATCAAGGAAAGATTCACGCTAAATTGACGGCATCTTTTCTTCTGGATCTAAGCGCTGTGAGCGAAGATTCCTATAAGCTGATGGTATCCTGTTTGGTGGTGAACACGAGGTATTTCTCAAATGGCGGGGAAATAGATGGGCGTGCCATGGGAACTGTCAGTAGTGAAAGTGAAGGTTATACGCTAACACCAGTAGCAGATCTTGGTTAGACAGTCGACAATTTATGCATTGCATCGATTGTGGAATTATTTGTTTTCTTTTTGGAATTTCTGGGAGCTACGAGCTCGATTATCCAGTTTTTCCGCCGACGAAGCCCTGGAAAGCATAGTCCGGAAGGGGGAGAGTGGTGGATTGGACCTGAAGGGACCAAAACCAAGAAAAAAAAATAGAATAGAATAGAATTCCGGAGGCCATAATAGGTTTGTTCCAGCAGGCTATCAGAAATGTTTGCAACCGTTTGAATTCTGCGCACGTCAAATTTTTCGTTCCAGCAGTGCCATGTTTTTAACATTATTCAATTGTTTGTTATTCCGACAGTATTTTTAAGATGTTGGAAACATACTGGAAACAGTTTGAAAAGTTTGCAAACTTTCTTCAAACATTACCGACATTTTTAACATAACCTTTCTTGTATTAATGTATAAGCAGTTTGCACGTCTTGTTTATTTTTCGTTCCAGCAGAAAACTGTTGCCAACACTTCTGACTAATGTTTGTAACAATTTCTGGTTTTTACGATTGTTGCTAACATGTTTCCAGCATTCTGCTGGAACAAACCTAATATGACGATCTAACCCAACTTGCCTTCGCGAACGAATGATTTCTTCATACAGGGTGTTAGAAATTTAGTCTGGTTTTATTTTTTTTGTAAATAATTTTGGTAATAATAAGGGTATTGTCACAATAAGTCCAAAACTCTGGAAACGCCTAAATATCTCAGAAAGTTTTGAATCAAACTGGATGAAATGTAGTACTTGAGGGTAAAACCATATTCTGAATTCAGTGTTGATATCGGCGATGTTGCCAGATGTTAAATCTAAATGCGATTCCTATTTTTTTATTTGATTCCCGTTGTTTTTTGCTATCACAACGGTATGAAAGTCCCAAGGTTAGTTATATTTATAAGGTTGCGACATATCGTCAACTTTTAGGCGGTTCGAGGTCGGGGACGCCAGGAAGGGTACTCCACGGAGAAAAGTTGGCAAGACTGGGTAAAATCAAAGCTAATGATCACTCCAGTGGCGTCTAGAATTTGCGCATTTCATTTTGCATTGTTTTGGAAGTGATATTTGTTGAAAGATGTAATTCCAAATGTTTTTTATTTAAAGTAAAAGAATTTACAACTTATTAATAATTAAAAACTGTTGTGTAAACGGTTGTTCTAATAATACAATAAACTGTATATCTCCGGCACTGAACAACATGGCCGAAAAATGGGAGATGTGACGTCATAACACGTCAAAGCAATATGGCCGAATGTCGTGACCTTATATAGACCGACTTTGTGAAAGTCCAATGTTTCTCTTTAAGTTTTAATAGCAGAGCATTTTGATATTCAAAAACTCAAATTGAATTGGGTATTCCTTTTATGTCAAAACTGACGAGGCACCAGTTTAAAAGTTGCAAGGTATAAACGGTAGGTAATATCTACGCAATTTACACCTATTATTTTTATTAAAGTAAACATCTTTTCTGCTATTAACACTTTAAGAGAAACATTGGACTTTCATACCATTGTATATCAAAAAACAGCGGGAATCTAGTAATAAAATAAAGAAAAATAGGCATGGCATTTAAATTTAAAAACATTGAATTGATTTCTGTGAAACTGTAAATCTGCCAATATGGCCGATATCAACACTTAATTCAGAGTATGGTTTTACCCTGGAATACCGAATTTCAGTCAGTTTGGTTCAAAACTATCTGATATATTTGAGCTTTTCCAGACTTTTTGGGAACCCTGTATATTCATATAAACTGTTTTACGAGACTCTCTTCACTACGCTGCCGACGAAACAGATTTTTTTTTAAATAGATATTTATTTCCCGAAAAGTATATAAGAATTGGTCGATCCTCTTCAACCTCAAACATATTTTCGAGAACTTCAAAAACTGTGGCTCCGAATTTGTAATTAGGACCAAAGTCGGTCTATATAAGGTCACGACATTCGGCCATATTGCTTTGACGTGTTATGACGTCACATCTCCCATTTTTCGGCCATGTTGTTCAGTGCCGGAGATATACAGTTTATTGTATTATTAGAACAACCGTTTACACACCAGTTTTTATTTATTATTAAGTTGTAAATTCTTTTACTTTTAATAAAAACATTTAGAATTACATCTTTCAACAAATATCACTTCCAAAACAATGCAAAATGAAATGCGCAAATTCTAGACGCCACTGGATTGATCATCAGCTTTGATTTTACCCAGTCTTGCCAACTTTTCTCCGTGAAGTGCACTTCCTTACGTCCCCGACCTTGAACCGCCTAACAGTTGAGGATATGTCGCAACCTTATAAATATAAACTAACCTTGATTAGGACTTTGTTTTTTTTTTTAAGTTTTATATTGGTTTTATTAATCGACTTATCACATGTTAGACCTAAATAGGTCACAAAACTTTTGTGAGCCCACATAATTTTTATCGATTTTTTCTAATTCCAAACTGACCCTAAAAGCAACGTTTATATAAACCATTGGCGTATTAGGATGTAAATGGTCTAAGATATAAACCTATTACTTTTACGACCTGTTTTTCGCGACAACAAAAACAACATTGTATTTGTTGTCAACCTTAATTTTACTCGAAATACAACCGAATAAAACGAAAAAAAGATCAATACAAACATAAACACGTGTCGAGGAAGAAGGCAAAAGAGAATTTACGAGAAAGAGCCCTGGATATTCAGGCTGTTCCTCTGAACTTTCGGAGGTTCAAGGTCTGTGCCAGGATAATCAATTTTGGCCAAAAATACTCCGGCTGGCCTTCCGCGTATCCTGCTTGGCAACAAAGCATACGGGGAGTGTTGAAAGTTGGTAAAGTTCGATATTTGATTGAGTACATACATGTTTTAAGGTCATGCTTGTATTAGATACTTACTTTGATTTATTTTAATAATTTTTAACACTTCAAAGAAGGCATGCGTTTTATTATGTATGTTTAAATAGTTTTTTTAATTATAATATATTATATAAATATACAGGGTGTTACAGAATGTAGTTAAGAAATTTTAAGGATAGATTCTACATATATACTAATATTTATAAAGAGGTAAAGTTTGTGGGTTTGTTTGTTTGTAGCCGCTAATCTTCGGAAGTACCTATCATAAAAATTCTTTCACAATCAGAAAGCTACCTCAGCAGTGTTATAGACTATATTTTATTACGATTAAACAAAAATTCGGTTATTAACGCACAACAGAAGTGAGCACGGGTCGGCTAGGTGGAATAAACTATAACTAAAATTCGATATTGTCGTTACTATTACAGTTTTTTTAATAGATAGAGTGATTCAAGAGGAAGTTTTATATGTATAATAATAAAAAAACATATACAAAGTGTTAAAAAAAACGGTGTAGTAAATATAAAAAAAATAATTTTTAACACCCCGTAGTTTAAAAACTAAGACGTTTAGGACATATGTTTATATGAAGTTTTTTTCTATTTTCTATTGTAGAATCGTCCCTGTAAAGTTTGTATGTAGTTAATTTGATTGAAATTGATAAAAACTTTGATGTCTATTGGTGCCTAAACGGTGAGGTTTATCGACTTTAATAAAGAGTACCTTATTTTTTAAGTTTTTAATTGTCTATAAAATGGCGCCCCCAGCTTTGCGATATCTGTCAAAATATAAAAGTTATGATGTAAATAAATTTTAAGTTTTAGGTAAAGTGCCCTCTGGCGGTATTTAAAAAAGTACTTTTGTCTTAAAATTTTAGAATCTGCAAAGCTCGATTTGTGTTCCAAATATCAACTGGATTGGTTAAAAAATAAATGCAATATGTCGAAAAAACCAAAATAAAAATTGAACTTTGACGGCTTGTAACTCGAAAACGAATGGCATTTTGAAAAAAATTATATGAAGCTCTACCCTTATTTTGTCAAGTAGAATCACCCCTTAAGTCTCGTGATCGATTTTGAATCACCCTGTATAAATATTTCTTTAATAGATCACCACAAAAATACTATTTGAGAGGACTGAGCGCTTTTTCAAAATAAAAAAAT
>JACEGR010012789.1:0-10703 GCA_014170235.1 Listronotus bonariensis | reverse complement strand
GAGTTTCTTTATGAGAAGGGGCTTGTGATTGCCATAGCAAGACCGTGTGATAGCTTTTGTCAGGGACGTGAGGGGTGTGAGGAATTACGATTTCGGTTGGCAGTTCTGTTCAAAGCTGGTAGCATTATCAGCTGATGACAGAGTCGTGCCTTTGTCGAAGCTTTGTTTGGTAAAACTGTGGAAATTTGCCATTTTCATTTTGGTTGTATATTTTGCAAGGATTTCCAGTTGTTAATGTTTTTGGTTAGTTTAGAGATCTTCACATATTATTGGTTCGGACTCGTTTTATTTTAGAGATTTTGATAGTGTTTAGTCGAATAGTTTTCAGTCATTCGTGTTTTTATATACATATGATACAGATGAGTGTCCGCTAATTAATGGTACACAGAAAAACCACAGATTTCTTATGCGAAAATACCCATTTAGGATTTAAACAAACATACCTATATCCAAAAGTTAATGATAAGGAAGATACGGGGTGTTAAAGAGATATAAATATTTTTTATTCATGCATTTCGATAATTTTTGATATGTTTTAAACATTTTAATAAAACTCGGTATCCAGGAGTTTTTAGATATCAGCTATTTATATCTGCGCAGTTGTAATTATAGCTAATACGATGTTATTGAAGGTACATACATACTTTCGGGTGCACTGAACAACTAAAACGTGAATACCTTAAAAACGGTTGTCAAGACCGATTCTTACTAAGTATACCTTTTTTGTGCAGAAAGCATAGAGAAGCTTACTAGTTTACATACATACAGAGTAGTAACAAAAATTGGGTAGTTTTAGAGAATTTTAAATAGTGTACCCATCGCCCTCTAGTCTACACACAAAAATTAATATTCGATCTGAAAAGCTAATGTTTAAAAACCCCTAGATACAGTTTTATTAAGATATTTAAAAAGGGGGGAACAATTATCGAAATAAATTTACTTTTTCTTTTACTATGACACCCCCGTATCTTCCTTATTATAAACTTTTGGATATTAGGTATGTTTGGTTAAATCTTAATATTTTTGACATAAGGAATCTGTGGTTTTTCTGTGTACCATTCATTAGCGGACACCCTGTATACAAAGTTTTTAAAATGGTTTTTGACATACGGAACCTTGGAAAATGTTTTGCTCTGCCAGGTACCTTATCGTCCTGTCGTCGCTTTGATAATTTTTAATTTTCAATATTTAAACCACATTTATGTTTTTGTTTTAGGTTATGCCTATTAAAATAATCCAATAAATTTTGTTTACAACATACAGTTATTTTTTGTTTTCTCCTTAATTCTACGCCACGAGACTTTGGAATATCCTTAAACTCTTAGTACCTTTAAACGATTGTAAATTTGCCAAAAAACAATACAAATACCAGGAAAAAATTGTAAATATAAAGAGTTTATGACCATGACCAAAACAGTTTGATAACCTGAGTCGATCTGAGTCATGTGTTGCTCCCATAATTAGAAATTCGACTAATTGGAAAGATTATAACAACTCATCTATGACGTATGAGTGAACCACCAATGGCGGAGATATTTTTCACCGTAACTTGATAAGGTCAATAGAGCCAAACTAAATGTAAATAGTATGTTAACATCTTTATAACTGGTTCAGGTATTATGAGGTTAAAATAAATCGTAAATGTTACTTCTTCGGGACGTATCCTTTCGACTTAACTTTTAAAAAAAGATATAAGACGATTGTATTGCGAAATGTCTATATTTTCATAGACCATCAACGTAGACCTTAGGTGGAATACTTGATCCAGAGAGAGTTCGGACTGTATTTTTCCGACTAAAAATAATAAAGTTTTATTAAACATATTGGCTAAATAAAACCACAACTTACCAGTTCCTGAAAATATGCCATTAAATGGTTTCGGTTATTTGAAGAATTGCTCGCATCTTTCCAAAAACCAAACATGCCATACTCCCGATCCCATACTGTTGCCTTGATTTAACTGGCAAAAAGATTTTCGGTCGCTTTTATGGCCTCTCTCTCTTATGAGCCTTTGTGGAATTTCCTTCCCATTTTGAGCAAATCGTTAAATAAAAAATGCCAACTGACTAACTGATAGAAACATCAGTAAGTCAAATCCTAACACCAGTCATTATCTACTTACGTATACAGGTACAGGTGCAACTTATTTTTATATATTGCGAATACAATAATGGTTTATATCCTTAATTTTGTCAGGACAAATTTCATTTGCCAGAGATTAGCCTGAAACGAAAGTGTTTACTATAAGGCGTAGTATTGTTTTTGCCGGTATGTTATGCTACCTTTATAAATACTTTAGTTTAAGATTAGTTTTTTGTTTGTTATTGTTGTACTTTTTAATAAGTGACTAATTGTTGTTCTATTACAGGTGCCAAAATGAGTTATCAGATGGTAAGTTTTGTTAATTTTTGTTTATAAAAAATGTTTTAACCCTTTGGTTAGATATTTTTGTTGTTGTGATTGCTTTTCTTAATTAAATTATTTTATTTATTTACTATGTGACCAGTGTAAAACTCACGTGTCCACTGGTTAAATAATTTTAAATTAATTTTTTCAAACACTGTTTATAAACCATCCGAATAATAAAAAAATATATATTTTTATACATTGACGTCAAACAAAAACTTAAAAAAATATATATACAGAGTGTTACAGAATAATATTTAAAAAACTGGATTCTACATAAGAAAATATAAATAAAAGTTCATATATAAACATGGGTCTGCAAATTTCTGGTTTTCAAGATACAGTGTTAAACTTTTCTAAAAACTGAAAAATTTTGAAATTCTATTTTATTAAAAATTGTTAGATCCAAAACAGGGAGAAACATTTTAAAGGAGTTAAATGTCAAAAAACTATTAAATATATAATTTTTAGGTAACTACAAATTTAAAAAGGGTTTTAAACAAAATATTTACAGATTCTTTAACAGTCTACTTGAATAACCCGCCCTCTTGACTAGCCATCACCAATTAATTACACAGCACACACTAATTTTAGCAATGAATAAACTTATTTATGACTACTAAAAACTCTTTTTTTTAAAGAGAAACTAAATAGCTAGAAAGCCACGTAGAAACCAATTTGCGCAAAGCGGCCAAACAAAAAGCAAGGTTGCCTCATCTGTCAAAATGTCAAATCTTGTATTTCGGCTAAGCCAGGAAATTTGAATTGATCACCTTTGCCGAAACTGTCATAGAAATTAAACCTAGCTTAATTTTCTACCATCATTAACACGCTTTTATATTTTATTTCTTGTCTTCTCAAAGCTACATAATAAACATTTTGTTTGACTTAATTTTTATTTGCAAGATTTGTATCAATAAAATGTTAGGAAAAGGCCATTTCCTTTAAATTATGTAAAAACATAAAATAATGTTGTTTTAGCCGCCATTATAAATAAAAAAGATCAAAAATTGCTCGAATGTTAGTTAAATACCAATGTTAATAATATGGTTTGAAAAGTATGAATATGCGTTGAAGGTTTGCCTTCAAAAATCCAATATTTATTTGCCTGCAACGAAAAGGCATGCTTTATTTAATCAGGATTGGTATGCCGCCATTTTTGTATGCTTGCCGGCAATTCGCTCTGCATGTAAAATTTATTGGCAATTGAGCGTTTATTTAGGGTTAACTTTTTAATGCGTATTAGATGTTGGCATAATATTGCCACCAACCGCCAATGCTTTACCATCAATGCCAATATGAAAAATGTATATTGCCGGCAAATAGTGTTTGCCAAGCTGATGGAAAATAGTAAGTTATGCAACGTTTGACGTGCTAACACTTTTTTGATTACGAATGGGAAATTTAACAGCAAATTTTGTTTCAGTTGTAAGGAGTGCAATCCCGAGTAGAAAAAAAGACACTTTATTCATGTGTTACATACTATATTTTTTCCACGACCGTAAGTAAAATTCCCAAAATACCATTTAATCCATGTTTTATTTATCTAAACTTATTAATTTTAATTTTTGCAGCAATAGTTATATTGCAACAAAAATCATAGCTTTTTTAAGATACAATTATCCCTTTCATAACTATGCATTTGTTATTTAATTTTAGAAAATTGTTTGTACTGCATTTTTGTGCAAACACACTAAACAGAATAAATTCTTCGATTTCCTTAATCATTCAAATTCATTATTACTATTAATTTTTAATAATTTTTATTAAATTTATTTTGCAAACTGTCAAATTTTAAAACTGGTGACACACATGAACTAAAAAGAAATAATGGCGGAAATCCAAAGGTAGCTTGGCGGTTTGGTTAAGTTGATGTCGCATTTAGTGTTACATTGCATAAATTTATTTTTAGGTTTAGTGCAGCAGACATTGAAACAAAACACTAATTCAAAGTGTAAAAAAAAAAAGCTTTAAAGTGTTTAAAAAAGTTACTTTTTTAACACTTTATGTAGTGTGTACTTGAATAGAGTAGTACTTTAACTTCATGTTAAAGATTTAAAAAACAGCATTTTTTTTTGACGGTCATGGAAAAATAATATTATACTAACATCAACAGTAACGCCTAGGTATTTTTTCTCTTATGTTGGTAGTTAGTTCTTTTTATTTATTGTGTTTTTTTTACGTAAACTACAAAAACTTAAATGAAAATTGGGTCATTTTAATTAAAAATCACTTGACTTTAATATTTAATTATTTTTTTATTACGGGTTTAAGATTATTTGCTTACAAAAATACAATTTTTGAACACTTAGCATATGACCGGTCTTGGTCAAAAATCGTCATATTTAAACGTATTATGTTTTAGCACTTGCAATTTAAAAAGCTAGGTGCTTGTCTTATTTATTCTATACATGTATTTACTTTTAAAAACTCATTAAATATTATTTTGTAAACACTCTTAAAACTAACTTCTCACTTTATGTTCCTCCCATTAAATTAATAGAATAAAGTACCGAAATTAGAGTGACTAATTTCAATTATTCCCTGAATTAATTCACTAATTTTGTTTGCAACATTTAATATGAAAATATAGTTTTGTCATAAATAGCTTTTTTAAATTAAAAATAAACTTTATTTATCTCTTATCCTTGTTTACCAGGGTCAGAGACCAGGAGCTCCTTACCCTACACAAGGCTATCCCCTTCAACCGGGGAGCACCATACCCCACTGGCAACCCTCCTTATCCCCCAGTCAACCCCAATGCTCTAGGCTATAACAGCAACGCCCCCATGTTTATGCCCCAACCTATGCCTATGCCTACATATCAGGCTAGTGCACCTCCTTCTTCACATGGTGGCGGTTACCCTCCTTCTAGTGGAGGATATCCACCATCTAGTGGAGGATATCCTCCTTCTAGTGGAGGGTATCCACCTCTAGCGGGGGATATCCGCCATCCGGTGGGGATATCCTCCATCTAGTGGAGGGTATCCACTTTCTAAGCGGAGGATATCCACCTTCTGAGGGGGATATCCACCTTCCAGTGGAGCGCATCCCCCATCTAGTGGAGGATATCCACCGACAAGCACTCATCCACCATCCGGACCTTATCCACCTTCTAACAGTCCCTATGCACCCCTAGTTCTTATCCACCCGGATCCTATCCACCAGCTCCTGGTGCTCCCCTGGGGGACATGGACAAGACTACCAGGGACCTAGGGGGACCATACGGTGGTGCCCACACTGGAACCTCTAATTTGGCAATCTGGACGAAAGGTAGTCTTTGTGTTTTGTGATGTCCAATTATATTATAGTAAGTTATGGGGCTGGTGAAATTATAAGAACCGATAAATGGCTCTAAAACTATACCGGGTGGTGCATTGCCGAGTGGAACACAGGAAATCCCATGTAAATTTTAAGGGTTAATTATTTGGGCTTAATGTTGTGATTAAAAGTAGCATAGTAACTATATTTTGTTAAAATTGACAAAATTAAAAATTATTCTTGTTAGGTTTGACACTGTTGTTTATTATTAAAGAGAAATAAAAAAAAATGGGTGTAGGTAAATATAGTATAGAAACTCTTGGATAGGCGACCGCCGGCGGGTGACACAGCACAGTGTTCTGCTCGGGGATCACAAAGCGGACAGACCGAGCAGCAACCATCCAAGTTATGGAATGAATGGCGTGTAAATGGGAAGGAGTGATGTCGAAGGCACAATAAGCCTTTAGGCTGCAGCGCACCACCTAGGGGGGCCGATGGTCGGACCTAGGTGGGAAGTGGGAAGACCCGAAAGGGCGAAAAGAAGTATAGAAACCTCGGTTATGAATTTCAATACTGTCTACAAGAAATGGTTTACACTCGGCGTTATCCCGTATTTTCTCTCTACAGTAATTAAACACTTTCCACCTCGGTGTGTAATAAACCATTGTTGTTACATGTTTTTTGTTTTTATAGTATTGAATTTAACACAAATAATTTATTTAAAACTACCAGCATTTCCTGTTGAAAATATGCATGTATGTACCCACATATTTCATTGAAAATTCCCAGATAAAAAAGCAAATAACAACCTGTTTAAAAATATTTAGGTATAATTTAAATACTTAGGTATTTATGTTGTTCTAGAAACAGTTTAAATAAATTTCAAAATAGCACAAATATATTTTATTAAGATATTTTTTAAATTTATATTAGATTAAATATTATAATCACCTTTTTCATATACAAAGATTTTTAATAATTACGTTAAATTTATTTTTCTCTAAACTTTTTGTTCAGTCATAATAAAATATAGCTTATAACACTCCTGAATAGTGTAGCTTTCTGATTGTAAAAAAAATTTCATGATCGGTTCAGTATATCCGAAGGTTAGTCCCTACCAACAAACAAACTTTACCTCTTTTTAATATTAGTATACCAGATGTACTTAAGAGTGCTTTAAATACCCTTAAATAAAATAACTATTGTCTATTGGAAAATCTGTAATCAATTTAGAAGATTGGAATATATGATATATGAGCCACATATATAATATAATCAATTTTTCTTTTGTAGATGTTTAGAGAACGCCCACTGTGGTGCCAGCCAACCCCTTTAACCCAAGAGCCGATGCCGAAATTTTGCGGAAGGCTATGAAAGGTTTCGGTACCGACGAAAAAGCCATCATCAGCGTTTTAGCCCACAGAACCAATGCACAGCTTGATTACAAATTGCTGTGGAGTTTAAGACTTTATATGGAAAGGTAAGTTATACATTATATCCCAGGATTCCTACTGCTTCAATTTAATATTTAAGCATTTTCAAACACCATGTATTATTAATTTTATTTGGCTTTTTACAGGGTAATTTGAAAGGGATTGAACAATGACATATTTTGGTGTTTCTTGTATAAACAAATCCCGTTTTTTTTTCAATAGAATCTGCAAATAATAATTAATAATTTATGATGAAAAAATGCGTTTAGGATGATGGCATCCATCATTAATAAGTTATGCCAAAAAATGCGTTTAGGATGATGGCATCCATCATTAATAAGTTATTGGCAAAATGCGTTTAGGATAATGGCGTTTATCATATAAGCATGCAAGTTTTATAAGTTGAATGTCCCAAAAGTTAAATAACATATTTAGAATTTTGTAATCGAAAAAATGAGAAAAAAGGCAGGAAAACTTTATCAATAAAAAATTACATAATATAAATTTTTATACCGTAACAATAAACCAAAAAAAAAAATAAAAAGTATGTAATAAAATTTAAAAAAGATAGTAAATCAAAAGAAAACACTTTAAAATAGTAAGTATTTAAGGGACACTTACACTCAATTTTCAGATCCAAAACATAGGGAGAAATATTTTAAAGGAGTTAAATGTCAAAAAAACTATTAAATATATATAATTTTTTTTATTAACACGTCTTTAAAACTTTTAATAAGGCAACTCCCTGATTTCATATAATTTTTTAGGTAACTACAAATTTAAAAGGTTTTAAACAAAATGTTTACAGCTCCTAACAGTCTACTTGAATAACCCGCCTTCTTGACTAGCCATCACCAATTAATTACACAACACACACTAATTAGGTAATGAATACACTTAATTATGTCTACTAAAAACTCTTTTCTTTAAAAAAGAAACTAAAAAGCTAGAAAACCACGTAGAAAACAATTGCACAAAGCGGCCAAACAAAAGCAAGGTTGCCTCATCTGTCAAATTGTCAAATCTTGTATTTCGGCTAAGCGGGAAATTTGAATTTATCACCTTCGGTCGAAATCGTCGAAATTAACCTAGCTAATTTTACCATCATTTTATTTTTATTCTCTCAAAAATACATAATAAACATTTTGTTTGACTTAATTTTTATTTGCATGATTTGTATCAATAAAATGTTAGGAAAAGGCCATTTCCTTTAAATTATGTAAAAACATAAAATAATGTTGTTTAGCCGCCATTATAAATAAAACAGATCAAAAAAATTGCTCGAATGTTAGTTAAATACCAATGTTAATAATATGGTTTGAAAAGTATGAATATGCGTTGAAGGTTTGCCTTCAAAATCCAATATTTATTTGCCTGCAACAAAAAGGCATGCTTTATTTAATCAGGATTGGTATGCCGCCATTTTTGTATGCTTGCCGGCAATTCACCCCACTCCTCACCTCAGTTGTTAAAGGTTAAATAAATATTGCCTACTTTATCAGGATTGAAATTTACAAATGAAAATGTACACTTTATTTATTTTATATTTTACCTAGCAAACAATAATTGTACATATTTTTTCATGCTTTGGCACACACACTCAGCACTCCCATGTATGTATTTTACAATTATAGGGCTTAATATAACAACATGATAACCCACACGGCCACAGAAATCTATTTTATTATCTAATTCAATTAATTAATATTATAAGCCACAACAAAAAGTTTTAAGTAATGTCCTTGGGCCCTAGTAAACAATTATTTTTAAGTTTATTATTAATAATAGTTGATTTCACAGTTTCTTTTTTTAATTTTATAAATTTTATACCTCCATATTTTGTGTTGTGGCTTATCATGTTATTATAATAAGCCCCTTCAATTATACACGTCGTGCCAACTCGATGCGATTGGGTTTCTGGGTGTTAAACACTAGCAGATAGGGACATAGAACACCTGCATGTAAATATCTTTAAATCGGTCTCGCTTTGTCGTTCCTTTGGACCATCTTCGTTTCCACGCATTGGAAAAATTGCCCATGAACTATTTGAAGTGGCAGCTGGCGTTCATACTTTTATGTTGTATTAATAAATCAGAAAAAATATACCTTAATTATTATTCGGGCATGTGTGTACATCTATTAAAGAAAAATTTAATGGTAATAATACTTAAGTTTTATTGCATCTAAAGCGGCCCACAGACGCAAAATTTCATATTGTACAATAATATTGACCGTTTGTGGTTTATATTGAGAGCCTGGTACAATATATTGTGTCAATCAAAACAGTTTGATTTTATTGTGCAATAGTGATGTATTGTGCCGTGTGTGGATAATATTGCAAAATTATTTTAGTTTTCATATACGAAAGAGTATTTGTTTTACAAAACAATTACACAAATGTGAGTTCAAAAGCAATAGAGAAAGAATTAAAGGTTGTTCTTATTTTCAAACATGTTTTAAACAGCTACTTTTTTCTTATCCATGTTTTAACCGGTAGTTACAAACAAAACTAGTTATTGTGCAATATATTAAATATAGCCTTTTACATAAATATATTGCACTATTTGGGGACGACTAGCAATATTACTGTACAATATTTTGCCTAATAATATTAATCGTCTGTGGGACCCTTTACACAAATTAAAAAGGTTAAATAATAAATATTTGGTTTTGTGTTATATTAAATACAACGTTAGGTACTGAAAAATGGCTAGTTGTATCCAGAACAAGCGTGTTAAAACAAGTAGAAAATAGGCATGAACATCACGCAAATGTTAATTATACATATAGATGCACGATTATCATACAGAAGAAACATTACCAATATGTCTATAAGGTTGGTACAAAAAACAATTTAATGTTTATAAAACTGTTATAACTTTATTTAATTGCTTAGAGAACCAAAATCATCCGATTTTCATTTAAAAATAAAATTGCTTCAAAAGCAGCATTGTCTATGACATATTCTGAACTTTACCTCAATTTGCAAAATTTTCAGATTTATTCAGATAATAAACTAACAAAATTTGGGGGAAAAACTATAAAACACATTTTTTATAAATTAGGGCATCATGTTTTATTACAGTACAATGAATGATTTAAATAAAATTAGTTTGAGCTTAATCATTTATTTTATGTTTCTAAGACATAAGCGCAATACAAAGGAATATGATTAAGAATTTCCATAAAATTCAAAAATGCAATTAAAAATTGGGTTCCTCTAATTAAAAAAACAAATTAAGGTATAGAAGGAACAGTTTAAAAATGTAAATCCGGTGCAAGATCGTTTCGGACTAGGTAAGGTTGCTCTCGTAAGCCTTGCAACATGGCGGACCATGCGTCACATTTGCTCATTATTTAATGAAGTTTTTACCAGTGTAGTTTGTGTTTTTTGTCAATATTAAAGAAATACTTTTAAATACTGTTAATTCCAGTTGTTACCGTAATTTCTTTATTTCCTATTAATAAATTATTTAACAATGATTATTCTAGCTGATTTCTTAAATATTGTATATCGCGCTCTTCGCCGCGGAACCAGCAGTGCGGCATACATTTACCCACGTAATGAGGCAACCTTTTACCTAGTCAAACGATTTTGGAATT
>JACEGR010012788.1:0-10703 GCA_014170235.1 Listronotus bonariensis | reverse complement strand
TAAAATTTAAGTTTAACAGTATTTCCGGCCCAATCGACTATTTTTTTTTCTTAAAGAAAGAAATTTTAAGAGGAAAAACTACCTCTAAAAATCATTTGGTGTATCTAAATTTTTACAATATATGCGCTTTTCCTCATTTCACAGCTCAAACCTAGTAACGATAAATAATGAAGTGTAGGAATAATTATTGTTTTTTTTTAACAAGTTACTTTTCTAAATCCTTAGGTAATATTTTTAATAATCACTGAGGAATTTATATTTTCGTAACATAACACTGTGCACAATTTAAAAAATATGATAAAAACCTAAAAAGTTTAAAATGGCTGCCAGAGTTGTGCGCCCATTTGGTTAAAATATAATCACTAATACAGTTATAATATAACTTATTTAAATTGTTTATTTACATACAACAACGGTAAAGTGCCATATTTTTTTAATTACTCATATTTAGAGTTATTTTTAAGTTAATATTTTTCTCTTAACACTGTATAGAATACAAGAAAATAAAAACATTTTTTAAATGATATAACGTTGAAAAATGCTTCGTTTCCAAAATACAGGGTGATAAAGTTTTAAGAAAAAATGACTTTTTATCATAACTTTTCTACCACTTCAGATATTTCCAGAAAATTTTGTAAACTTCTGTCGACCATTACGTTACATTTTTACTAAAAAGTTAAAAAAATACCAGTGGCGCTCGAACAAGATTTGTAATGAACATTTTTCATAAAAAAGGCTACTGCTTTTTCTTCAAATCAATATTATTCTTCAAATACTCATTTACTTTAAGGTTATTTTTTTTTATATTTAAAGCACTATTTTAATTATTATTATGGTAGTAAATTTAGTACTTTAATTGATTCCTACTTGTTGATCGTTAGTTTTTACTATTAATTTTAATTAATCTAGTTTGGTTTTTAACGTCAAACACATTTAAAATACTATTAGTGCCTCCAATTATTAAAAACCTAAAAATGCTTGTTTTAATTAATGAATTTAAAAATTTACAGTACTTGAAAAAAAGGAAAAAAAATCATTGTTAATAAAACTAGTTTAATTGTTTAGGGGTAAATGACATAAAAAACACTTTTAAAAATAATTATGTTTACATGGCCAAAACTACGTTATAATGGATGGTAATTATTTGGGTACACGCCAAAAATTAAATTAAAAGTACTAAAAAACCAAAAAAATTAAAACAAGTAAGATAATTAAAAATCGATGTTTCGGTGTCAAATCTGCTGTAGTTTTAACTTAATTTTTGGCGTGTACCCAAATAATTATCATCCATTAAATGAATCCACCAAACAACAGAACATATCTTCAAATCTACGTTATCTTTTAATTTAAAGTATATCTTGGTATACATTGTTAAAAATCTTTTACAAAGGTCTTTTTTTACTTCATTTTAAAGATTTACTCAGCTACAGACAAAAAGGAATTTGTGGAATAATTTTTTTTTAATCTAGTAAGCCATGATATTTTTGGACGAAACAAAAATTAATTTAAAACTAAGCTCTAAAAACTAGAATTGTTTTCCCATTTAAATATCTCTGTAGGTGCACGGTTTTTAAAATCCCTGTATCTAACATTGAAAAAAAACTCACCCTGTAGGTATATAGTCATGCAAATAAGACAATAACACAACACGCAGGTCTCACGATACCGTCACTTAGCATAAGTAATAAAGATGGTGTCGCAAACCTGATGATCGGCATGTGCGAAGCACAGTAAAGCAATTGCCAAGTAATAGTCTTAATTGTTAGTATGTCCAAAACCATTTACCAATCTTTATAAATATAACACATGGACTACTGTTTTGCATGCATATAATTTTATAGTCAGCAACTAACCCCCTTTCAAAGTCCAGTTTTAAAGTCGGTGATCAGTGGTGGCGAATACGTGAGTGCACGGGGGTCAATACACCCAAAGAGGTGAAATGTATGGGTGCAATGCACCCATGTAAGAAAAGAACATTTTTTTAAATTTTCTGCTATCAGGCAAAAAGCAATCGAGTAATAAGTAAAATGTTTCTGGGTAAGGACCTTTTTTTTCGCTCTTTAGAAATAGAAAACCTAGGTACGTGAAAACATTTTTTTGCAAAAACCAATTAAATAAGTTAGTATTTTTATTTTTTTGCTCTTAAAAAATTGTTGACACATACAAAATCTTAAAACTCGCTGCGCCTATCGGTGATAAACTTAATCTGTATAATGTATAATATATTTTAAACACAAAGTCATAATTTTCAGGCTCTTCGTTAGAGACTTCTACTGTGCCGATTTAAATGATTTTTTAATGATTCTTTGGTTCCTGGGACGTTTCATCAATACTTTTTTTAATGTTTTATTTCTATTTTTTTTTAAAAACAAAATATCTAATATGCGACGTGTGTTGCCTTTACCACAAAAATATTCTGTGAAGCACAGAATAGTAACACATACATGCTTGACAGTACAAACTGCACCAATTTACACGATCTTTTCTAAAAATGATCCTCTGGTTACTGAGACCATTCAACACTATTTTTTTGTTTAGTTGCCTTTGTTTTCTAGAAAATACTATTATTTTAAATAAGAATTAAAAAACGTATTCCTCGACTTGACGTTGCAAGTAACTAAGTGAGGGAGTTGTACAATAAAAAATTATATGATCTTTTAATAATCCTTAGCTTACTAAGATCTCTCAATGGCATTTTCTTCTGGTTTTGTTGCGTATTTTTTCTATAAAAATAAAATGCTTTTTTGCTAATGTAATTTTCTTCCCATGAGGGTAAATGCGCTTTAAGGTCGGGCCACACATAACCGCATAGAGCCCCCGGCCATGCGTTTCCCTGGTGAACCTATAAAACAAAAAATAACAGTGAATTTGTAAGTTTTACTCACATATTATTTACAAGATGTAACAATAACATTAATTTTACACATTTTAATACATAAGGCAACTAACCTTTAACCACTACTTTCAAATTTTTGTACATAATATAGTGAAATAAAAGGTGGCGCCTGTAAACTCAGTTCATCCATAATAAGGTTTGAAAAAACATTGATAGGCGTTTTCGATGAGCACAAGTATCTGCCAGGCGAACTGAAAGGTGTGGCTAATTTGAATGGCCATATTTCCAAAACTAATAAAGTAAGTACCTAATGTGGTGTTTTCTTAAATCTCTTTTAAGATATTTTTAACGGCGATACTGGTGATAATATACAGGATGGAAAAAAAATTTTTTAAAAGAGACACCCTGTATATTTTATTACTATTAAAAGAGCTTTAAGCGACACATTAGGTACATCTTACTTTATTAGTTTTAAAAATATGGCCATCCAAATCAGCCACACCTTTCAGTTCGCCAGGCAGGTACTTGGCTCATCGAAAACGCCTGTCAGATTTTTTCCAACCTTACTACAAATGAACTAAATCCTAGAAAAATTTTAAGCTTACAGCTCCAAGTTTTTTGTTTTTATTACTTTTTTAAACTTTCAAAAAATACAGGGTGATGATTTGCACGGCTGATGCCTGCCAGGTGATGATTTGCGTACTTAGCATGCTAACGTTACTTAAAGGGTTCACTAGCTCTGGGACTATGGTTACTTTCGACTTTACATTGAGCGTTTATTTTGTTTTAGTTTGTGTTGAAAGTATGGGAGAATATGGGGAAGTATGGGGTAGTATGGGAAAGTATTGGAAAGTATGGGGAAGTATGGAAAAGTATGGGAAAGTATAGGGAAGTGTGGGAAATTTTTGAAAATTACGGGGAATTATTGGGCATTATTGATTTTAAAAAAGAATTAAAATACCTAATCTGTGTCTTTTGGATAATTTTTTCTGTTCATATTTAAAAGACGGTTTACCCTAAAATAATTTATTTTCTTTTGTTATATGACAACTATACTAAGATAAGATAGGGCAAGCGAAAGGCCTTATTAAATGTATAAAGCGGCATTTTTAATAATTTTTCCATTGTTTGTTGTATAAAAATTCTTAAGTAAAAAACATAGAGACAAATATTTAATTTTTACCAAAAAACTTTAGGTAAATGGTAATGAATAAAATTAATTTTGCAAAATGTCACAAAATTAGTCAAAAATATATTTTTGATATTGAAATGGGACAGCTGTATAGGTGTATACACATTTTTGTTCATAATATCTTACAAGAATCTGCTTACCCCCGTTACGCAAGGCAATGTATTTATGTTTATTTTTAAAATAGATCTATTACCAATTTTACACAAAATAAAGATGCTAAACATGTTACACGCTATTTTTTTGTAAAGTTAGGCTAAATTTAAATTTTATTCTCCTGATTTTTTCGATATAGTTAACGCTTTTTGACAAAAACGACGTGAAATTAAAGTGCGTAAAATTAAAAATTTATAATCAAAGAAAATAGGGAAGAAGCTGTGACTGCTAGTTTTGGTGTTTATTTAATATTTAAATGATTGTTGTTGTCTTTGGAAAGGCGGCGATATTAAAAAATAATTAATGAATTAAACTGATATAAAACTTCGGTTTTTATATAAAAAAGACAAAATGCAAATTAAATCGTTTCCCATGTGTTGCACATTTAATGGACCCACTGTATATCAACCCTTGAACTGTTTTTTTTTCTGGTATATAAGACTAAATGTAGCTATCTAATGAGAAATTATGGAAAAGTATGGAAAACTATTGTGTACTATAAGGAAGTATAGGGAAGTATTGGGAAGTATGTGGAAGTATGAGGAATTATGGAGAAGTATGGGGAAGTATAGGGAAGTATAGGGAAGTATAGGGAAGTATAGGGAAGTATAGGAAAGTATAGGGAAGTATTGGGAAGTAGGAAAAAGTATAAGGAATTATGAACAAGTATAGGAAAGTATGCGCAAGTATGGGGAAGTATCGGAAAATAATTGGAAATTATGGGAAAATTTTGAGCATTATTAATTAGAAAAAAATAATTAACATACATAATGGGTGTGTTTTGCATAATTTTTTCTTTTTATATTTAAAGGACCGTTTAAAACATTTATGTAAAATTTTGCACGATCGCATTTTAATTAAAAAATGTTTTTATTTTCTTTTATATTACAATTATTTTAAGGTAGACATAGGGCAAGCGAAAGGCCTATTAAATGTATAAAATGGCACTTTTAATAATTTTTCGTACAAAAATACTAAGGTAAAAACACAGAGTAAAATATTTAAAAGTAAACTTTATTCTAAAAACACTTTGTGTAAATAGTAATAAATGAAATTAATTATGCAAAGTGTCACAAAATTAGGCAAAAATAAATTTTTGATGTTAAAATAGGACATTTTTGAATAGTAATTTTTTTCATAAAATCTTACCTCGGTAAATTAAGGAAATCCATTTATATTTGTTTCTAAAATAGACCAAATACCAATTTTAAGCAGGATTAAGGTCGATTTATACATATCCGGGCCGTATCCTTTCTGTGTTATGTTAGTGCCGGACAGAAAATAAAACAATATACCTATATCTTTTATAATGATATTTATACAGAGAAGTGTCCCGGACGGGGACCGTCAGTGCCCGGACACGGACTATTTCTCTGTATTTTCGGAACTTGCTTTTGGTTCCTCTATTTTTTTATACATGGTCAACGCTTTAACTTCTTTGCTTTTACCTTTTTGATGTTGCTCTTTCTCTTCATCCAATAATAAAGCCAACAAGGCAAAATTTTCTCTCCTATCCGCCGGAACACGGCCGCAACTCGGATATTTATAATCACAAACATACCCGGACCAATACCCTATATAAAAAATTATACTTACATAGAGCTTTTGTTTTTATAAAAAAATATATGACAAAATCAAATAAAATAGTTTTTCATGTTTTGCACATTTAATGATCTTGAATACCCTTAAATTGTATTTTTTTCTAGTATTAAAGGCTAACTTTAGCTATTTAATGAGAAATTATTAATGTTATTATGGGAAATTAGTGGCGAATTATGGGGAAGTATTGGGAGTTATGGGGAAGTATGGGTTAAATATGGGAAAGTATGGGGAAGTATAGGGAGATATGGGGAAGTATGAAGAAGTATGGGGAAGTATTGGGAAGTATGGGAAAGGATAGAGAAGTATGGGAAAGTATTGGAAAGTATGGGAAGTATAGGGAAGTATAAGGAAATATTGGAAAGTATGGGGAAGTATAGGGAAGTATAGGCAAGTATGGAAAAGTATGGGAAAGGATGCGGAATTATGGGGACATTTGGGGCATTATTGTTTTTGAAAAAAGAATTAAAAAACGTAATATGTGTGTTTTTTCGATGATTTTTCTTTTTATATTCAAAAAACGTTTAATATATTTATGTACAATTTTGCACGATTGCTCGTAAACCTAAAATGTTTTATTTTCATATATTACTATATAATTTTAAGGTTAGGAAAGCGAAAGGCCACATTAAATGAATAAAGTGGCACTTTTTATGTGTGTTGGTAAGTATGAAAAAGTATGAGGAATTACGGGGAAGTATAGGGAAGTATAAGGAAGTATAAAGAAGTATGGGAAAGTAGAGAGAAATATGGGAAAGTATGGGAAAATATTGGAAAGTATGGTGAAGAATAGGGAAGTATGGGAAAGTATTATCTGATAACCTATAGTTTTAGAGTTATAAAGCCTAAAATTTGGATATACATATGCCAAGTTGAGATTTTGAGTACCTCCTTTAATTTAAATCTGTTTAAGGTCTTACTTAAGATTTTCCACAACTTTTTTAATGCATTTCGATAAGTTGTATTGTAGAATAATAAAATATATTCAAAAATTTTATGTAGAATATTTCTTCCAACAGTGTCGCTAAAACATGTTAAATTATTATTGAATTACCCAAAATGCCTTTACTTTTTGTTAACAAAAAAAGAACAAATGGTTTTAATAATTTTTAGATTATTATTGTGCCAACTTTGAATAAGGATATAAACATATTTAAGTGCAGTAAAAATATACGGGGTGAAAAATACAATGTATTTTTCAACTATACTTTCACTATACTACTTAAGTTTATGTTATCTATTTCAGTAAATCAAGATAGAAGTTTAATTTACTTACTAAGTGTAAAGAGCTTAAACTCAGAGGTATACCTGTATGAAAAAAGCTAAAAATGCCCATTTTAAAGTTGAAATATACAAATTATTTAAAAATTTTAACATACGTAAGTTGGCACATGAGAAACTTTTTTACTATTAATTCTACGAAAAAAGTTATTCCGTATAAAAAGTTTTGCATGATCCAAAAACTAAAATACAATCATCAGATATTAAATTGTGTAAGCCGTCTACGAGGTTTGGCCAAAAATGTAATTTTTCTCAAGAGTAAAGTAGCTATATTTTTGCTAATCTCGCACATTGGTATAAAAAAGATGTGTAGAGTAAAAAATTACTACTAAATGTGCAATTTGATTCATAACATACTCAAGAATCTGTCCATTTTCTCAAAGAGACTCAACATAGATTTAACTACAATTTAAGGAACAAAGTCAGAGTCTCAAATTTGTCAAATATATATTAAAGGTGACATGTTTCGCCGTCTCGGCATCATCAGACCTAACTATTTGTAATGTATGTAACTGTTGGTTTTAAATAGTTAGGTCTGATGATGCCGGAGACGGCGAAACATGTCACCTTTAATATATATATATATATATATATATATATATATATATATATATATATATATATATATATATATAAATATATATATATATATATATATATATATATATATATATATATATATATATATATATATATATATATATATATATATATATATATATTCCTTAAATTGTAGTTGATTCATAACATTTTTTTTTCTGCAGAAACCAAGAAAATGTAAGTTTGTACATTAGTGCATTATACATTGTTTTAATAACACTAAATTCAAAATGGGCAGTTAAATCTATTATGTGACATTTATAATCAGATACAGAAAAAGAAAGATTTTTTTAAATAAATACACAAAATTTTATATTTAATAGTAATTTTCAATTCTTAATATTTTTTCTCTAAAACAACTTTGAATATTAACAAAAATACAGGTATTTGACCAAAACTACAATTTTGACCAAACCTCGTAGAAGACTGATACAATTTTATATCGAATGGTTGTTTTTAGGTTTTGGACCATGCAGAACTTTTTATAAAGGATAACTTTTTTCGTATAATCAATAATAAAAAAGTTTTCCATATGACGCCATCTTACGTAGACACACTGTATGGTATTTACTCATTTTTTAAAAATATTTTTTACTTTTAGGTGAATTTTTTTATTTTTTAAAATTAGTTTATTTATTTTTTTGGTATTTAGTTTATTATTATTACTCATAAATCTGTTAACATATACACTAAAGAACAGTACTAGTACCAATAACTCATATACCTTACCTTTCTGGTACAGAAATAAATTAAAAAACATACCTTATTTTTAACACGCTTTTATTAACTTGGGTTGTAACTATCTATCAATCTGGCTGGCTATGTAACGGAATCTTTGAGCCTAATTTTAACCAACTTCCAGCTATTCGATTTCTTTGAAATTTTGCACACGTATTAAGGAAACATGACAATGCAATAATCTGCAAACAGTATCCCGTTATCTTTTTTGGATCGCCAGGAAAAAAATTCCATTATATTATAAAAACAACACCTAGGATGCCATCTGTTGGCAACATTTCAAACTTTGCTATTAAATGAAGAAGAAATTTTTAGTTTTTATACAATTTGGTTAGTTGCACCATTGGTGTTCAATTTTTATGAACAATAAAAATTAATAAGTTCTTTTACACAATTGGGTTAGTTGCACCATTGGTGTTCAATTTTTATGAACAATAACAGTTAATAAATGCCGTTAACACGCTTTTTTATTAACACGCTTTTATTAACTTGGGTTGTAACTATCTATCTGGCTGCCTATGTAACGGAATCTTTGAGCCTAATTTTAACCAACTTCCAGCTATTCGATTTCTTTGAAACTTTGCACACGTATTAAGGAAACATGACAATGCAATAATCTGCAAACAGTATCCCTTTATCTTTTTTTTAATCGCCAGGAAAAAAATTCCATTATATTATAAAAACAACACCTAGGATGCCATCTGTTGGAAAAATTTCAAACTTTGCTATTAAATGAAGAAGAAATTTTTTAGTGGATTGCAAAATGTTGGCAACGGTCCAAACATTGCCTGGATTGCCATCTGTTGGCAAAATTTGAAACTTTGCTACTTAATGAAGAAGAAATTTTTAGTGAGTTGCAATCTTTTGCAAATTTTAAAATTTGCTACCATTGTCATTTCATAGGGGGCTGGTTATTTTCTTTTTGCTGCTTAATTAAATAGTATGTTCTAATTTACTGTTATATTAAGAATTTTGTGCAATATAACGAACTAAAAAATGAAAAATAATTAATAGTTTAAAAAACTAAAAAACACGCTTTTATATGCAACCGAACTAAAAATTAAAAAATAATTTTTCATTAAAAAAATATTTTCACTTCATAGTAAAAAGCGTGGGGTGCATTTTACTATTTTTAACACGCTTTTATTAACTTGGGTTGTAACTATCTATCTATCAATCTATCTATCTGGCTGCCTATGTAACGGAATCTTTGAGCCTAATTTTAACCAACTTCCAGCTATTCGATTTCTTTGAAACTTTGCACACGTATTAAGGAAACATGACAATGCAATAATCTGCAAACAGTATCCCGTTATCTTTTTTGGATCGCCAGGAAAAAAATTCCATTATATTATAAAAACAACACCTAGGTTGCCATCTGTTGGCAACATTTCAAACTTTGCTATTAAATGAAGAAGAAATTTTTTAGTGGGTTGCAATATGTTGGCAACGGTCCAAACATTGCCTGGATTGCCATCTGTTGGCAAAATTTAAAACTTTGCTACTTAATGAAGAAGAAATTTTTTAGTGAGTTGCAATCTGTTGGAAAAATTTTAAAATTTGTTACTCTTGTTCATTAAAAAATGTTTTCGCCATTTTGTCAAGAGTAGCAGAAACTAAAAATGAAAAATAATTAATAGTTTAAAAAAACTAAAAAACACGCTTTTATATGCAACCGAACTAAAAATTAGAAAATAATTTTTCATTAAAAAAAATATTGTCATTTCATAGTAAAAAGCGTGGGGTGATAAATATATTAAATGTTATAATTATTATATTTGCAAATATCTATGATGGAAAAGTTATGAAAAAATAGTAAAATGCACCCCACGCTTTTTACTATGAAATGACAATATTTTTTTAATGAAAAATTATTATCGCTAAAATCTAATAAAAAGTTTAAAAAAATTAAACCGACATTTAAAAAACAATAAAATTCACTAAAAAATAAATATTATAAAAACCATAATAAAAAAGTTGAATACTAACATAGTTTAAAAGTATAAGAAACTTTTGTTTATTTAGTTTATCACAATGAGTTAGTGGGTCCAAAAAAACTATGTTTTAAAGACCAAATAAAAAGGTCCCCACTTTCCAAAAACATTGTTTTACTTATTTCAGCATTTCTTTTTTTTGTTTCTATCAAAAAAAAGGCCCTACTTTTTAAAGAACACTATTTTCTTATTTTGGCATTGTTTTTTCACTTTTATCAAAAAAAGTTCCAACTGTCCAAAGAACATTGTTTTTTTATTTCAGTATTGCTTTTTTCGTTCCTATAAAAAATTTGTGAAGGTTCCCACTTTT
>JACEGR010012787.1:0-10705 GCA_014170235.1 Listronotus bonariensis | reverse complement strand
GTAACCTTAACTGGCATAAAGACATTGTATCTATAGCACGGCAGCTTCAAAAAAGCTTGAATTTCTCTTTCGAGCCAAAAAGTATTTTTCCGCTTCTAATTTATACACTTTATATGTGTCCCAAATCCATTCCCTCAAACAAGAAAGTTCCCGTTTTACCCTAAAGGGCGTATTTTTAAAGATATAAGGACACTTCCAACCCTTCAACTTGGAAATTAAGTGTAGTGGCGCCATCTGTTGTCGAGTATTTGAACTTCATTCAGAACAACTTTTATTTGGGTCATATATCAACTCCCGAGTGAAGCCGGGAATCATAGCTAGTATCTTTATAAAAAAAAGTTCCCATGAACGTATGTCCGAAGCTGCTTTGTGTTTAAAATACGGGGCATTAAGGCCTAGAAAGACTATCTTTAATAAATATCCTAAATATTTTTAAACCGATTGAATTTAAATTAATAGTAATGTTTTTTAAAATAATAAGGAGCCCATTTAGCAATAATTTTTGGGTACAGTGGTATCTTATTGGACACCACAGCCAATATTACTGGGAAAAAAAGTGTTTTTTTTCACCCTTTCGGGGTCATCCCACCCAGGTCCGACGACCGCCCCCTAGGTGGTGCACTGCAGCCTGAAGGCTTATTGTACCTTGACCCCTACTCCTTCCCATTCACACACCATTCATTCCATAACTTGGATGGTTGTTGCAAGGTCCGCATCCCCGAGCAGAACACCGTGTGCCGTTGCCCAAAACACCGCTGGTGCCGGTCACCCATCCAAATTATGGGCGCGCATTCCACTGCTTAACTCCGGAGATCGACGCTTGCCGATACAACCGAAGCCGCCACAAGCGCGCCAAAAAAAAAGTATGTTACTGACCTATTTTAATTTTTTTAGGAAGAAGTACATATTTTGCTAAATTATATTAGCTGTAATACCAGCCGATCCAGATATAGGCTAATAACGTATGTCCTAAAAGTTTTGGCACAAAACTCATTGTCTTTAATTTTAACAAAAACAAAATAATATCAAGTTGCCTTTGAAAACAAAAGTTTATTTACTTTATTTACTGTCAGTTGAGATTTATTTATTTTGAAGTTTTCGCTTTAAGATGTCGAAATAAGAAAAAGTATCTACAAGTTAGTTGGGCGGATACCCAAAGCTGAAATCTGTCGAATATTCCAGAATAAAAACATTTCACGCAGAACCATTTATAGAATAATAGCGGAGTGCGAGCAGGGAATACCATGTCTGAATCTCCCAAAAGTGGAAGACCACGTGCATTTACCGCACAGAGGTCAGAGAGACTGGCTAGGCAATACAGATCTTCTACGAGTATCGTTGGAATTGAGGAGGAATGGTCTTAAATATCGAAAGAGTCGTAAGTGCCCCAAATACTCTCAAGCGCAGCATTAAAAAAAAACCGATAAATATTGTGTGCCAAAACTTTTAGGACATACGTTACATCTTTTTTAAAGAGACAAAAAATCGTCCTCTAAAATCTCGTACAGTAATTTGTAGTCTAAGGACCAGTGGGTGACAGACCGTTAGTATTTTACAAAAGCTTATATTTTGCTCAATATTCTTCTATACCTCCCTTTAGGTGTCACGCCAGAGGAGGGGACAGGGGTGGCCCGAGCCACCCCTGAAAAATTAGTGGGCCCTCCCTGTAAGGTTAAACATAAGAAGATAAAAATAGGTAGTAGAAGTTAAAGTGGCGCAAAAGAATTAAATGTTTAGAATAGAAATAGTACAAATAAAGACCTTTTTTTGTGCATCAAAAAAAAATAAATAAATAAAAAAATTTGGCCACCTCTAAAAATGTTAGCCTACTTTACATGAAATGGGGCTTCACTAAGCCAAGCAAGGGTAGCTATGACGTCTCTTTGGTGAAACTACCTATATTTGACCAAGTTCGTTAATATTTTATCAAAGCTGTTGTTTGGCCACATTAAAGAATACTTTTAATACGACCAAAAAAATATTGGTAGACAATTTAGCTGGTTATAATTTTGTGCCATGATTTTGAAAAATTAAAAAAATTAAAATAAAAAGTCTGGCACGAAATTACAACTAGATAAATCGTCCGCCAATATATTTTTATCGTTTTAAATACAGGGTGTTTCAGAACTATGGAATCAAACTTCTATGGGTTCTTTAGTGCAACCGTAGATACATTGGAGTATAGGGACCCATGTCCGGAAAAATGTTACTATGGCACTACTGCCCTAAGACGCGACTAAAATTTATTGCATTTAATTTTAACCTTTTGTGTATGATATCATCACAACAATTAACAAATAAAAAAATAAATAAACTTATTTAATTAAAAAAGACAATTAATAAGTAAAAATGAAAAAAAAAATTAAACATTACCATAGGTGCGTTTTATTGCTGCCATTCCGGAATCGGAATGGTACAAAAATAGCGTTTTCTTGAAAATTACACCGGTTTCCACGGCCACCAATCCTACCGACTATTTTGACCGTAGAGCTGGTGGAATGTTGGTTTGGAGTGGGGAAAGAAACAGCTGTTTATACATCAATGATTTTAAAGATCCTCCTTCTTCTAAAAGAATATTCACAACACCCAAAATATTTATAATTTAAATTAATTTATATAACGGCATTTATCTTTTTCTTTTGGGGCCGTCCGTGGTTGCTGCAAACCTTGCATTTTTTACTTTAAGATTATGTTGACGCCTTTTTACAATTGACATTTAATTTTTTCCTTCAAACCGTTTTGTTGCTAGCAGTTTCTTCCTCAACCCAGAAGACTGCAACAAAACAAGCCTGATACCATGTACAAAACGCAAAAATTAAATGCATTAAAATTTATTTGGGCAATTTATCGTCTTTCTAAATTTTAACGGCTCTTAAGGCTGTAGTGCCGTAGTAACACTTTTTCGTACGAGGGTCGCTGGGAGCCAAGCCGAGCCCCGGTACAACTAAAAGTTACGGACCCCTTAAAAAAAAAAACAAAATAAAGAGCAAAAAGGTCATCTCACTTCGGCCTACTTCTTTTGTAAAAATTACCTTTAAATTTTGCAGTTTATATGTAATATTCTGCATAATCAACTACAAAAAACCTAGTAACTTTTCATTACTTTTACGTTTTTCATTCTGCCCCCCAATCACTTCGGGCCCCGGTAATTTGTACTGCCTTCAACGCCCTCTCGTCGGGCCTGTTCCGGACATGGCTTCCTATACTCAAATGTTTTAACTACACTAAATAACTCTTAGAAGTTTGTTCTCATAATTCTGAAACATGAAGTATACAGGATGTCAAACTTGTTAGGTACCTGTCTTACCTGAGTGATGTTGAAGAAAAATGTAAACTGGGTTTCTTTAAACACCAATCCAACTTTCTCAGGGGTGGCAGTTTCTTTAAACTAACCACTTCTAATTTCGATGTGGCTTGTCCACAGGGTGTTCTATATTTTAGTATGTTTTATTATTTAAAGTAGGAACTTTCCAAGCTAAATTTGTTACAGAAAAACTACTATTAAAACAATTAAATTTTATTTAAAGCAAAAAATAAATTGATAAATAATGGTGAGTTTAACTAAATAAAGGCTTGAAAAAACGAATAGTCTTTAAGATCTTATTTCTAAATTACCTTACAGTTTATTGTCAGTAAATTTGTCCAGTCTGCACAGCACATTCACTTTAAATCACTATTTCAATTATTGTACAGTAAATCTGTTGAAAGTCTCAAGACATTTTGTCTGCGGTGTTATTTTATGTAGTAATGCTCGGAAACGAGTAAAAAATGAAAAGTTGAGAAAACCTTAGCGTTTTCACGGAATGTCTTTTCTAAGACAATTTGTACAAACAGTTTGCACAAAACAGCTGGGAATAACAAAAAAGAAAAACTTTTTTGATAAGTACTTAGTTAAAAGAACCTTGACGTTCTTTTTGTAATTGTTGTCCTTTTGACAAGTTTATTACGTAATCTTTGTAACCTTATGTTACTTGAGGGAGCCCCAATACACTTTTTGGGGGTGGAAATTTAAGAGAAAACCTTATGTTCTCGTAAATTTAACCGGGAAAAAGTAACCTTTTGTTACACCAGTAAAATCCTAATTCACTCTTTGGGGGTGAAAAGAACCCTGGCGTTCTTTTTCTTCAACTTGAGCGCGAGATGTAACCTTTTGTTACTAGGTACTTAAACGGTCTCCGGGTAGACACACGTGGGGAAATAATAACGATCTTACGTTAGAGGTCTCCGAGTAGACACTGAATTTGGAAATATGAGTTTTGTGAGAGAAACTGAAAAGAGGTGGATCCAAAGAAAAAGAAAATGGTTAAACCTATAAAAATACAGAAACAAATTAAAAGAAATATGGCTTCCATAATTTAGAAATCCTATTGGTCAACTAAAAGAACCAATATCTAGGGTGAAATTATTAAAAGTTATTCTCGGAACTAGTCAAAGCCCCGACAAAGCATGCCGAAATCGCTGTGGCGCAAGCCGCCAAAAGCGCGGCCGCGTTTGTAATAAAGCGGGAGAAGCCCGGCGGAGATCTTCAAATGCTTATTTCTGATAGCGGTATTTCGCCGAAAGGAGACATGAACCGGGGTTAAATAAACAAAGAATTTAAAAATAGATGAATATTCTTAGAAGTCAGTAAAAAGATTATTTGAGGTTTTTAAGGATGTAAATTTAAATAATTTGCAACTTGGTAAGAAAATAGAGAGTTTTCGCAACAGATGTCATAGCTATTCTCGCTCGGCTTAGTGAAACCCCAACTCATGTAAGGTAGAAGAGTCATTGAGAGTCATATTCACTATAAATTGAGAAAAGCACCTAAACAAAAAATGTATTTCATTGGTTTAAAAAGTCAGTAACCCTAGTTACCACAATAAAAATTTTATTTTATTGGTTTAAAACTACAGTAACCAGAGTTACTTACTAGGTATGTATTATCAATTTATAGTAGCCAAAGTATAGACTATTAGAAAAAAAACTTTATAGAAAATATTTTGGTATTTAAATTATACGCCTGGATATAATTTACTACATCCCCTTTAAAGTTTTAGTATGCACATGTCAGGGTAAAGGTGTTAAGAACATCCCGGTGCAATACCAAGGTAATCACTAAACCCACATCTCATGTAGATATGCATGTTAATAGAGGATTAATGCAGCCTAATTAATTACGATTGCTTAGGAATTAATACTACGTGTGACGTCAACGAAGATGTATCGATAAACTGTAATTAACAAAATCTTTGAGTTTAACGTATGACATATTGCATCTTGGGAAACATAAAAAATCCTACAAAGAGAGAAGTTTAAAAACTTGACCAAAAATGTATTTTAGGGTCTTATTCATAGATTTTTTCTTCCATATGACGAAAATGTACATATTTTTAATATGTTTTCTTATCTTCAAAATGCATTGTTTCTGTAAGTAGAAGAAGTTGCTAATCAACATCCTTTTCCAGCCATGGCCGGTTTTTTTCCGTATTATAGTACGTGGAACTCGTATAAAAGCATATGTCTGAACCTGGCGCGGCCGGTAATTTTTTTGGTGGATTAAATTTTTTGGGCAACTATTTGTGCGTCGCTATAAAACGTTGTACATTATCTATACAATTAACATAAACTATTTTTATAAACAGACTTTAAAAATTATATGTTTTTACTTCCACCGGAAAAAATATGTAAGTAACGTATGTCCCAAAAGTTTTGGCACACAATATTTATCGGTTTTTTTTTAATGAAGAAATTTATTTAAACACTAACTAGTTATTATAAATTACAACTCAATACTTAACTAAACTATACTATCGAATTATGTGGAGTGGCCCATTCTGCTCTTCCAGACGCAAATTTCTCGTAAATTTGCCGTCTTAATTGTTCCTCATCTTGTGCTTCCCAGCCTCCATGATAAACCTTTCTAGACAGTACAGCCAACGATCCATGTTGTGAATGGATCGTTGGTACAGCCAAAAATCCTCTATTGGGCGAGCCTGCGGCAAGTTTGGAGGATTATCGTTTTTGGGAACAAAAGGTATGTGGTGTTGTCAAAGCCAGTTTTGGGTATCTCTAGAGTAATGGCATGATGCTAGGTCTGGCCAAAACATGATATCGTCATTAGCATGATATTCGCGGACAAACTGAAGCAATTTGGAAAGGCAGTTATCAATATAGCTCTGACTATTCAAAGCTTCACCCCTCACTCTTCCCACAAAAGGTCGGGATACACCCCTGTTAGAAATTGCGCACCAGACAAGGATTTTATCTGCAAATTTCGCTTTATGTTTGTATCTAACATTGTCAGGGCATTCCTCTACGTTGTCCGTATAAAATCCATCGTTTCCCTTCATTTCAGAATTACTCAAAGTGAAATACTTTGTCATCTAAAATAATGATTTTTTTTTGGCAAAATGTACCCGCCTCAGTTGACGACAACATCTTGGTATACAAAGAAGCTGCGCTTGAGAGCACTTAAGTCTCTTTCGATATTTAAGACCATTCCTCCTCAATTCCAATGATATCGTACTCTTAGAAGATCTGTATTGCCTAGCCAGTCTCCTCGTTGACTTTCCAATCTGGTTTTTGCCCTTCTGCTCTTCTCACCAATCTCTCTGACCTCTGTGCGGTAAATGCAGGTGGTCTTCCACTTTTGGGAGATTCAGACATGGTATTCCCTGCTCGCACTCTGCTATTGTTCTATAAATGGTTCTGCGTGAAATGTTTTCATTCTGGAATATTCGACAGATCAGATCAGCTTTGGGTATCCGCCCAACTAACTTGTAGATACTTTTTCTTATTTCTAATTTATACGACATCTTAAAGCGAAAACTTCAAAATAAATAAATCTCAACTGACAGTAAATAAAGTAAATAAACTTTTGTTTTCAAAGGCAACTTGATATTATTTTGTTTTTGTTAAAATTAAACACAATGAGTTTTGTGCCAAAACTTTTAGGACATAGTTACGTTATACAAATATCCATTGCAAAACCTATCAAATATTAAAATGAACGTTTTTCTACAACCGATTTAAACAATGATGGTTTTTAAATCGTTTTCTCATCGATCTTAGTGACTTTATAAAATATTAAATTCTGATTTAGGTTTAGAAATATTTAGGTATATTATATTTTTTTACCGATTTAAAGTACTTGTTTTCTTCTTGTCATCTGTCTTTGCTGTTCTGGTTAAGTCCTGAGTGAGTTTTTGCATAATAATAGATCTGTGCTTTTTCTTTGTTATTATTAATTGTCTTTTTTAAATTTTATTTTAAATTGGGTGGGTCATTGACTGAATGACCTTATGAACGAGCCGCGTCTGGCTCGACTCTAGGTAGTTTCTGGACTCAGCTACTGCCTCGTAGAGCAAATGACACCATAGTCCGGAAATATATCGCTTTTTCTTCATGTTATACAATAGTATACAGGGTGGCCCACCATATTCGACACGGTCTGTAGCTCGACAACCATGGGATTTTTAAAAAAGTAAATACTGAAACATATACAGGTCAGATAAGGCCACAGTATAAAATTATTTTACTCTATACAGGATGTCTCAAAAAAGTGTGACGTATCAAAGTTTAATTTTTTAAATTGAACACCCTATATTTTCTGACGGTTTTAGATTCTAGTAGTAGCAAGTGTCTAATTTTATTCGTTTTTGTGATATTTGATTTTTCTTCAAAATGCAGGGGTGCAATTAAATTAATTTTATTTTAACAATATAAATTCCTAAATTTTAAAATTTGTTACAAGATTAGGAAAAGTCTGCCTTATTATACGTAGGTCATATCGAGATCATAGATTATACAGGGTAATTAAAAAATAATTTCAATTTTTAGAAAGTCAAATAGCAATATCTCTCTTATTTTAAATGAAACACCCTGTATTTTTTTACACCACATGATGACAAACCAAATGCTCTTTTAAATGGTGTATAGGTTGCCTATACCTATCTTTTTTATATTTTTAAGTAAATTCCGTTTAAACATATTTTTATTCCAAATGACTATTTAAATGTCAGTAGGCTGTGGTATAGCTATGCCTATTTACTAAGCCGTTATTGCAAAATGTAAATTTGTTGGAAAAAAGCACAAAATTAGCAGATTTTGTATTATCTGCCACTATTTTTAAAAATTCACAGAAAAAAATAATTAGTTGCTTATAATGCTGCTTCCAATAACACTTATTTCAGCTGAATGTGGTAATGATAAAACTTGTATTTTTAAACAATTCTAATAACGCCTCTGGTCCGTTATGACGACATTCTGTGACCTATAACTCGTTTCTTCCATTATCCATAATTACTGTGACAATTTTTTATAGCAACTTCTAAGGTTATCAGATGGTTTCTCCTGGAATATTTTTCAGGATTAACTCAAAAGATAGGTTTAGGCAACCTATATACCATTTGAAAGACTATTTTATTTGTCATCATGTAACGTAATCAATTTAATTTTACCTCTGCATTTTTCAAAAAAATCAAATATCACAAAAATGAATAAAATTAGACACTTAGTACTATAAACAAACTTGAGTTATTTTTTAAAGTAGAATCTAAAACCGTCATAAAATATAGGATGTTCCATTTAAAAAATATAACTTTGATACGTCACACTTTTTTGAGACACCCTGTATAGACTAAAATAATTTTATACTGTTGTCTTATCCGACCTGTATATGTTCCAGTATTTACTTTTTTAAAAACCTTATGGTTATCCAGCTACAGACCGTGTCGAACATGGTGGGCCACCCTGTATTGTTTAACAATAGTACATGATAATTATTTAATCTCAGTACAGTACGTTACTATCGTATCACATTTTCATGTATTGTAGATTCACTTGGACAAACGTCATGAGTTACCATTAAAATCATAGGAAAAGATAAGCGTCCGGAAAAAATATTTCTGGTCATGGCCGAAAAAGTACATCGCCTAGCAACGTATTGAAAATACGTAGATTTCGATGAAGAAAATATACTATATTTTACAAGCTTTTATTTAACTTGCAAGTCAATTTTAAACCATATATCCTCAATCGATTGAGCTGAAATTTTGTGTACACACAAGTGCCGTCACTTTAAATTCAATATGGCAGCACACCCAAGATGGCGGACTAGTTATTTTTAATGCACTCTACAATATGGGTATCAAATGAAAGGGGTTGCCAAGAGTAACTCAAAGAATTAAGTTGGCTTGGCTTGTTAAGAGTAAATCGAAAATAAAGTGACGTCACTCTAAACTGAATATGGCGGACTTCTCAAGATGGTGGACTAGTTATTTTTAATAAACTTCTTCAAAATGGGTATTAAATAAAGGGCTTACTAAGAGTTACTTTAAAAATGAAGTAACGTTACTTCAAATTCAACATGGGTAACTATCAAGATGTTTTTAATGCATTTCTACAATATTGGTATCAAATGAAAGGGCTTGCTGAGAGTAAATCGAAGAATAAGTAACGTCACTTTAAATTCAATATGGCAGACTGAAGTTTTTATGCTTTCGTATAATATGGGCAAAGCAGTATGCAAGGGGGCAGTGGGGCAACTGCCCTCCTCACCAGAAGTGGTGTGAATAGGTATTTTTGACGGAAGTAGGGGTGTAAATAAAGCATTATTGACCTTTCCTTTTTTTTAGCCCCCTCGGACAAAAATATATGTTGAAAGGGTATAGGACCTTTTTTGTCATTTTCTGTTGTTTAATACTTTACGTTGTTTTTTTTAAGCTTCAATATAAAGCGAGTAACAAGGGCCTGGTCAAATTGACAATATTTTAAAAACACTTTGTATCTCCAAAAAAAATCAGGTTAGCCATAACTTACTTTTACCACCAAATGTGTTTTAAAAATTAAAATAGAGATTGCGCAATCAGAATCGTTCTATCTTTTTTAGTTTAGTATACCCCGCAGGGCAACGAAAAGTCGCAACCTTATACAGCAAATTAGGTTCCATCACTTAAAATAGACATATTTTTAATCTTTGAACACGTATTTAAAACCATCATTGAATTTTCTAAATTTAGTGTTTAGGGTAAAGTCCTCGTAGATGGTCCTGAAATAATAATAATAAAAATAAATAATAGTTTAAAAAAACTAAAAAAACACGCTTTTATATGCAACCGAACTAAAAATTAGAAAATAATTTTTTATTATAAAGAGTTTGTCACTTCAGAGTAAAAAGCGTGGGGTGCATTTTACTATTTTTCATAACTTTTCCCTCATAGATATTTGCAAATAGAATAATTATTACATTTAATATATTAAGCACCCCACGCTTTTATTCTGAAGTGACAAACTCTTTATAATGAAAAATTATTTTCTAATTTTTAGTTCGGTTGCATATAAAAGCGTGTTTTTTTAAACTATTATTTATTTTTCATTTTTAGTTCGATATATCAATTAGTTTTTAAAAATAAATGCTCCAGTTTCTTCACTAAAAAATTCCTTCGCCATTTTGTCAAGAGACACAGAGGATCTGTAAAGGAATTTATTTATCCTGGCGGTCATAATCAGAATAACGGGATACTGTTTTTAAATTATTGCATTGTCATCGGTCCTTGATACGTGTGCAAAGTTTCAAAGAAATTGAATCGCTGGAAGTTGGTAAAAATAAGGCTCAAAAAATCCGTTACATAGATAGATAGATAGATAGATGAGATAGTTACAACCCAAGCTAATAAAAGCGTGTTAAAAACTAATAAAATTTAATTGAAATATTCACTGTGTC
>JACEGR010012786.1:0-10709 GCA_014170235.1 Listronotus bonariensis | reverse complement strand
TAATTAAAATACTTTTGTTTTAACATTATATTTGATATAAAATGGTTTTTATCTGGTAAAAAGATGGGTAAAAGTTTCTTCCTTATTGGGATCTTGGACTATTCGGAACGCAATCTGTCAAAGATCAAAAGTTCTACCAAAAGCACTAAAAATGGCCGAGTTGTTTGCACCAAAAAAGTTCGCATATGGCAGGATCACGATATTCCGCCATAGTGTTTATGGTTTTGTTAACGTCACTAGAAACATTTTTGGTCATGTTATTAAATAGCAAGTTTTTGTACATGTTACTAAGTAAGGAAACAGCTTAAGTGTTTAATTGTCAATAAAAATTGTCTTTCATTTAAAATAAAGAAGTTGGCATAAGTATTGGTATAACCAAAAGTGGTTAAAATATTTTAGTTAAATGTCCCCCACTAATTAAATAATGTAACTAAATAATTAAAATTTTCCAAAGTGTATTTTTCAAAAAATCGATTTTAGCAGTTTCCGGTGGGACACCCTGTAGTATAGTTTGACTTTACCCAGTTTTTCCAATTTTTTGTGTAACCGATATTTATAAATTAACCTTGCGCATGAAAAACACAGTGCAAATGAATTATTTGTTATAGGTATTTTAACAAAAACGACAAAAACGTGAACGTCATGTAGGAGTTATGTACTTACTACTAACACTAACTGTAACAGGATTTCCCTGGTGATCTAAACAGACTAAAGCTGGAGTAGATATAAAACCAATTCCTTTAACATCTTTTAATTCCATGTCCTCAGTTAATCTCTAAAAATTAAAATGTACGATCAGAATATTATGTCATTTACTCTTTCATTATATATTATTTGGTGAAATAAGTAATTATGTTGCAACTGCAATTGCGCAAAAACCATTTATAATTTTATGTATTCCCGTAAATGAAGGTAAATAATATTAATATTTAAAAATTAATTAATATATTTTACGGATGTTTCACTCGAAGAATTTTAAAATCAAGTTTTATTTACATGTTTATTTTTATTTACCAAAAAAATTACGCTTTAGCAGGAAGCTTGCGGGTGTTTTTTATAATTATCCTTTATTAACCTGCGTTTGTTAAAATAGTTTTAGTGTAAATGTTTAAAAAATTATATTTTTGATAAATTTTATTTTAACACATTTTGTGGGTGTCAACTCATTTATTAGACAGGCCTTATCTCCTATAGTATTAGACATATCAAAATGAAACTTGGTATAGGTAAATAGTATAGGCAGAGTAGTGTTTGCGCATATTTTATATTTCTCAGTCACTTCTGGTTGAACTGGAAATGGCTTTGGTTTTAAATTTTTAAATAGCACACCCTGTATATTTTGTCTCTTAGTCACAATGTGACATTTTAAATAGTTCTACCTCTTTTTTTTATTGAGCCATTTTTAATATTGCTGTCTAGGTGACCACGATTGGACGCAAATTATTCTAGGGACCGCAGGTGATTGTAAAAATACAAAAGCCAACTTTTAATGACTAGTTTGACAGATAGGAATAAAACAATTTAATGAATTGACATTTTCGTATCTAACTAAAATTTATTAATTTGCCACCTAGATGCAATAAAACAAATGGCTCTTAAAAATCAAATTGACCTAAAAAGATTTAAAAATGACAAATTACTATTTAAAAATGTTTTAAAAGTCGAAAAATACTAAAATATACAGGGTGTTTCATTTAAAAATTTAAAATTGGAGGCAGTTACGGTTAAACCGAAAGTAACCAAAAAATATGAAATATGCGAAAACTCTTCTTTTTCATACCATTTACTTAAACCAAGTCATATTTTAATATGTCTTAATATTTTAGAAGTTAAGGCTTGTCTAGAAGATGCGTTGACACCCGGTATAAAAATCTTGGTATGTTATTGTCTAGAAAGTTGCGACAACTCCGATTTTGACGAAATTTTGTATACAGGGGTTTTTGGGACGCTGATCACGAATCTAAAAGTTTTTTTCGAAAACGGAACCAAAACAAAAATTTATCTTACATTACAATAAATAAAACAGTGTTTTTCACTAACAAACTAATCTCTATTTTCGACTCGACCTATATTTATAAAAATACCTTTATGCAAGTAGTCATACATTGCCATACACTTTTGAAGACATTTCGTAAAATATTCCATGTTGATAAGCTTTAAAAGGTGCATATATACTTTTAACAATTTTTCCTTTTTCTGTCACTAATGCGA
Organism: Listronotus bonariensis; assembly: GCA_014170235.1. Classification (NCBI taxonomy): domain Eukaryota; kingdom Metazoa; phylum Arthropoda; class Insecta; order Coleoptera; family Curculionidae; genus Listronotus; species Listronotus bonariensis. The sequence goes on along the minus strand of JACEGR010012786.1, from coordinate 8,498 downwards.
CTGTGCAAAAATTTTGCTCCGCTTGAGCGGCAATAAAGTATGGACCTGGCTCCATAGGCGCACTTTCTTTGGATTTCCATCTTTGTGAGCTTTGGCTTGGATCATTATTTTGACTTTGTCGCAGCAATATAAATTTACCCAGACTTGATTTCTTACCTAAAACATAACTTCTATACAAGTTTTTACATTTAATTTTCTTTAAATACTTTAATTTTTCTTACCTTATTAAACGGTTCATTTTATCTAAAAAAATTTAATGTTCCTAAAAACTTTTGTAATTAAACAAGAAAAAGCTTATTTTTAGACAGATCAAAGAAAATGAGGTTAGTGAAAACCGCAAATAAAAATAATTTGACAGTGATAAATTACCTTAATTTATTGATCCAAACAGGTATTTACCTTAATTAAGTTAATATACAGGATATCCACTAAGTATTGGTACATAAACATATCTATATTCAAAATTTGATAAGAAAGATACAGAGTGTCAAAAACAAAAATATTTTAAATTTATTTCGATAACTTTTAAAAGGTTTTAAATATTGTAATACAACTTGGGTATTTAGGGTTTTTGGGCATAAGCTATTAAGATTCGATTTTAATTTTTATGTGTAAACTAGTAAGGCGCAATCTATACTACTTTAAACGTTTTTAAAACTTTGGAACTTTCTTGTGCTGTTGTATATGTACAGGATATTATATTTAGAAGAAAAATTGCATATTTTTTTACTTTTCCCGTATTTCTTTAAAAATCGAAATACCCCAACCAATGTATTTTAGCTCGGAGAATTTAAATATCGTAACTAGAAAACAATTTCAGAAAAAACAAAAACTTACACCATAAATGTTGCGTTTTTAACATAAAACCCATAAACATTTATTATATCATTATTGAATGCTATGGACAATTTTAAGTGTTTAATAATACGGATACCATAAGTCTATCTTCAACTGTTTTTTGTTTATGATGCCCTAGAAGTCACGTTTCTGGTCTATGCTATTTAATTTAAAAAAAAGATAGTATAGATGATTACCTAATACTTCAGAGTCACTAAAATTTTTACCTAGATTTTATATTATTTTTTTTATAATGATTTATTTTTAAAGATTAGAAACCATAGATAACAATGCTATATTACAACTGTCAAAAAATGTTAAAGAAGTAAAAGAAGACTATAAAAACTAAAATAAAATATACTAAAGGTAAACACTTCAATGACTTTGAAGCATCCGGTACCACTTGCGTTACCTGCATTTTATATTGATAAACCCATGCGTCACAGCCCAATAAGCCTTTAGGTTATAATTAGGATTTTTATTTTTAAGAGATAATATAAAATTTAGTTTAGTAAGAATTTTTTTTTGACCTGTCATGTACCGTCATGTAAAAAGTTTCCAAAATATGACCAAAACTAAGTTTTTAAGGAGTACAATGCATATGCCAGAACAACAAAGAACTATATTGTTTTTAAACCATTGTCCGCAATGTATTCAAACACGGTTAAATACGTGACCTATATGACGTAACGTATTTAAAAATGTAATATTTTTAAATGTTTTAAATCGTTTAAACAACCAAAAATGGATTAAATAATGTAGGTCAAAAATATTACTTAATAACTAAAAAACAGTTAAAGAGAGATCCTTAGTACCCTTATCGAAAATTCTAAGAATTGACCATAGAACCTAAAAATGTAATAATAAATAGGGTGTTTTATTTAAAAACGCAACATTTATGGCGTTATTCTTTTGTTTTTTATTATTTTTTTTTAAATTACGGTTTTCAGAGCTAAAATAAATCGATTGGCTATCTTGATTTTTTTCTAATACGTATGTTAGAAGATGTATCATTTCATCCCTTAAATGGAATACCCTGTAAGATCTAAGTAAACCAGTAAGATCTTCTATACTTTCTATACAAAAAGTATGCCCGGTTAGAATCTTTTTAACCAATAACTTTTGAAATATTTACGTTTAAGATGTTTAGTGCAAGCAAGAAGTATGTACATACTGGTTGAGCAAGCAGTTTTGGTACATCGGCAAGTAATGGAATACCAAGAGAAGCAGTATTAGTCACGTATGTTTACATGTCGGAATTTAGTTAGATTGTCTCTTTTCCAAACATTGCCTATGTGTTATGTTATTCAGCTCAACCAGTATATCTATGGAAAAATACATTTAGCCATTTTTATATGATATGGCAGTTGTAGTTATAGCTGATAAGCTGTAATAAATAGAATTAATTGGTTGCACTAATTAATTTAAAAGCAAATATCTTAAAAACAGTTGCTCAGAGCAATTCATACAAAGTGTACTTTTTATGTAACAAAAAAAATATACTGGTATACTTAGATGCTATATAAAGGGTAGCATAAGAAACTTGCGACGTTTTAAAGAAATTTAAAGTAGTGTAGGGTGCGCGCGCTCTAATCTGCACAAAAAATTGTAATATTGGATCTAACAAGTTTATGTCAAAAATTTCCTAAAAACCTAGTTTTATGACTTTAATTGAAATAATTAAAACATATTAAAAACTATTTTTTTATCAGTTTAATATCCTGTATTCTATTTTTTATATTATCAGCTTCTGGATTAAGGCATGTTTGATTAAATCTTAATATTTTGGTATAGTTAACCTGTGGTTTCTCTGTGTATCATTAATTAGCGGACACCCTGTCTAAAATGCTACCTGGGTGACAGAAAAACTATATGGCTCAAAGAAAAACATTAAAATAATCCCTAAAAAATATATAATTAACTCCAACCTAAGTAAGTATGGCTAATAAATTTACTGATTATTTACGTAATTTAAAAACAAAAAGTCTAGATAAAAATGGGTCCGAAAATTCTACATTCTCAAGATTTTGGATGCTAAATTTAAACAAAAAAAAGCGGACATATCCCAAATATTATTTCCAATCTTTATTTATCTGCGACTACTTGTTGCAAAATTTACAGTTTTATAACATTCATGACACTCATAATTCAAAATTAAAAAGGTTTTAAAGTTAGTAGTACTTGAAATTTTGTTTTCTAGCTGAATGAGTAAAAATATACGAGGTATCTATTTATAAGTAATAAAAAGGTAAAGTCGTCTTTGGCTATACCGAAAGAGCTAAAAAGTTATCGAATATGTAAATCAATGTCAATTATGTGATATACCTATAGTTTTAAAGTTTTAAAAAAATAAAATATTATAGGAATAAGATAGGTATTCTATAAACATATAATTTAATATTAACAAATTAATAGAGTTTAAATTGGCTATTAAAATATAAATATAACTAACTAAAATTATTCCATCGCGTTTTTGTAATATGATTCCAGCCAAATGCCTCTGACAGAAATCTTATGCGGTCTTAAATTGCATGCTTTACGTAGATGACAGATATGATGGAACGTTGAAAATAAATAAAAACTATATTTTTTGTCGGTTTTAAAAGTCCATAATAAATACTCGATCTTCTAGAGATCTACGTTATTATTATAATGAAAAAGCTAAATTGTAAAAGTATTTTTAAAAACCATTTTTACAGATTGCTAAATATCATAGTCATTTGAAAATTATAATGGATAATTAGAAAAAGATAAAGAATATATATAGACTAAACACTTATCTTGGAATAGTGCACTGAGAACTTTAAGTCTTAGAAGAGACCATTTACTAGTAGTCCTGGGCCAGTAATTAAATGGACTTAATGATAAAAACACTTTTAAAACCTATTTAGAGGGGATTATGTTGACAAGTCTACTAGAAATATTTATACCACCATATATGGAATCGGCGCTTTAACCTAGCCTGTTAATGTTAAATGTTTCGGCTGTCAGACTGGGCGAACGCATCACTTTTTGTGTCGGACAAGTTTACCACAATATTTTACATGAAATTTGTAAACACTGTGCCAAAAATGGTAAGGGTTTTAGTCACGAAACCAGCCTAGTCCGATACCCAAAACATGTGTGTGAGCCTTATGGTTTCATTACTGTAATTTTTGGCAAAATATTTAAACGTTTCATGTAAAACATTGTGGTTAACTTGTCCGACAAAAAAGTAACGGGTTCGCCTAGTCCAACACCCGAAACATTTGACATTGACAGGCTGGGTTAAAGTGCCGCTTCCATATATGACGGTATGAATACTCGTGGTGTAGACTCGTGCAAAGAAAAACCCTAAGGTTAAATTACATAAAAATCTCTATTGATCCGGGTCTACAATTTTTTTTAACAAAATTAAATATTCCTTTCTTTATAAATTTTTCAATCTTGGTGAGCTTTAACAGGGTATTTAACAATATTCTTTAATTCAAAACGGCTTATGATCTAGGTACAGTTGAAATTACTATTTAACGGTAAAAATACATGAAAAATAAGCTTGTTCTAGTTTCATAAATTATTTTTATTTCTAAGGCATCTAATTTTCGCTATTTCTTACGGTTTTTGCAATTTATCTGAAATTGGACGGTGTATGGCCTTAACTGATTTGAAATTCTAAATCAGCGGGTCAAAAAACTTGCCTGTAGATAGGTCGCGTCCGCCGTAAAAAAACTTCTTTTTGTGTGCCGGTGTAATTAACAAAAAGAAGAATATTTTTAAACAAACTTAACAATCAGGTATTTAAAAATTTGAAATTAGAATCACATAAAAAACTGTGTTTAGTATAAGAATGCCAGATATTATGTTATATCTTAAATATATGTACCTTCTTAAGTTTTTTTTTAATTTTTATCGCATAAGATAAATAAATACAGAGAGGATAATAAAAGTCCTTTCTCCTTTATCTTTTGTATGGGACAAGATATCAAGATCCGGTAAAATTTAAATAAAAGGGTGTCACTTAAACTAGTTTTTGGCATAAACATAATTTCGGTCATGTGGCTCAGTGCCAAGGGGCACTATGAACTTTTTTTCAAATGAAAAGGGGTACTTTAAAACCTTGTTTTAAAAGTCCTTTGATTTTCTACTTAGCACCACTTTGTTTTTAAAATTCGCCCAGCCGTTTCAGAATTAGAACACTTTGAAATTTGGCCTAAAAACCGTACAAACAGTATGGTTTTCATAGCAGTGGCTTGTAAGTCAGGAACGGCTAAACCAGTTTTAAAAACAAAGCGTCGGCGTCGTTAAGTAGAAAATTAAAGGGCCTTTAAAACAAGGGCTTTTGTGACCCCCTTTTCAGTTAAAAAAAAGTTGCTAGTGCTCCCTTGGCACTACACCACGCGACCAATTTTCTTTTTCCAGAAAATAGCCTAGTTGACACCCTTTTGTATAAATTTTGCCAATGTTGATATCCTAATCCACTCAAAAGTTAAGGGGAAGAAAACGTTTAAAAGCCGCTCTGTATGTACAAAGTAGAGCTAAACTTTAAATGTTTGTTACTTAGTAGAGCGACAGGTTCGATTTTTAAAATAAATCGGTGATAAATAGAGAATCGAAAGGTTTTTAAAACGAGATGCTATACAAGCCCCCTTTCTATTAAAAAAAATGTTGCTGGTGCCCCCTTGGCACTAGGCCACGTGACCAAAATTATTTTTATAGCAAAAAGTAGTTTAAATGACGCCCTTTTACCCGATACGGTCATTTTTTGTTCTAGGAAGTAGTTTATAAGTTTAGGTTCACTGTGTATAAATATCTCTGTCTTTAAATTATTTTTTCACGTTTTTATTCTTAAATTAAACATCCTAACTTAATTGTAAAACATTTGTATATTGTAATTTTTTAAATTTTGTTTTCAATGTTAACTTTTATTTTCCTCAAAAACCATGACCCAAAGAAAGAAAATTTATTATACACGTAAAATTATTTTTTTTGCTACTTAATTAGGTTATTTTAGAAATATATTTTCTGATTTTCTTATCTTTTAAAGTAAGATGTTTGAGATTTTAAATCATCCCGTATATTCTATGGCGATTTTTATATTTATTTAATTTTTGTTTTTAAGCGTTTTTGTATAAACACCTTTTAATACAATGATTTAAATAAACTTGTATAGCCCTAATCAAAATATTTGTGTCTTAAAAAAGTATAGTAAAATAAAATTTTAATAAACAAAATTGCATTTATTTTGTCATGTCATGACAACAAAATATAGGTCAACATATTTTTGGATTTAAGTAGAATAAATTTAAGTATTTTAACGAGAACGCTACAAAAACAAGAAAATCTTAGCTTCTTAAAAAATATGCTACTAATTAGAAGGCATTGAATTAAAAAAAACACACAGTGTTATTACTACAACTCAAAACAAAACAAAGCAGCTTTGTTATGATCGAATATTTTTAATTAAATAGAGACAAATTATCGAAGGTGGGGGCCCAATATTCCCTGATTTTGATCGAAAATTTTAAATCGAATCGAGAATTGAAGGTCGTGATCCCACTGCTGATTTAAATTGTATTTAAAGTTTTTAAATTTGGTTATATGGTATTAATGCCGTTGGGTCATTGGGTATATTATTATTATTATTTGATTTTTAAGCAACCCAGTCTGTAGTATATTTTTTAAAGAAAGGAATTTTCATTTTGGGTTTGAGTTTAAATATTTTAAATTATTCCATTAAGCAATCCCCCATATAAGTATGGCATGCATCGCCAATATTTCTTGACCTTGCTGCAGAGCTGGGCTACACTACCAAACAATGGTTAGGCTGTGGAGCGGACATAAAGCATCAATTTTTGCTGTTTGGGTATGTTTAAAATTGGAAAAAGTTTATATTTTGTTATAAATTACTGTTTAAAAAGAGTAAGATTTTATAATATTATATAAAAAAACAAATATTTTAGTGATGGGCTATACATGGTGGGTATTAATTTTTGTTTATTGTTTTTATACTTTTAAATTAAATTTAAGCTATAGCAAATGCTAACAAATGTTTTGATTATTACTTATAAATATTATTTGAGTTATTGTAAAAAAAGTGTTTACACATTTTACAGATTAAAAGACAAAAAAGTAAAAAATTAAAATATTTTAAAAATTATATATACGTGTTATCGTAGTGACCAGAATTATAAATTATTATAAAATAATAAAGGGTTTTCTATAAGAAAAGCATAAAGTTTGTGACCGTAACTTTTTAACGCAACCCTGTATAAAAAAATAAATTGTTTTTATAGATTCCATGTAATTAGTTTTATAGAAATTATTTTTTGGTTTTTTCCCTATCTCTTATAATGAAGGATATAAGAGATAAAATTTAAAACGTCAATTTTTTTGTTTCCACTCCTATCCCTTATATCTTAGATACATAAGTTTATAAAATTTTTAAGAATTTAATTTTTAATCGACTTAAAATAAAGCCTCTAACATTTACATCGGTTTTTAATTTTTTTTTAAATAACTGAGATAACCTATAAAAACGGCCAATTTTGCCCACTCTGACATCTACTTTTTTGTAACTTTAAAAATTTTAAAAAATCACAATTAAAATAATACCTAAATTTAAACCCTGTGTCACCAAAAATTATTTTCATAAGCATCTACGCGTTAAACTTTTTGATTTAATTTAATCAAACGGCCCATAAAAAGTTTTAGACTTATTAGACAAGTTTCATTGTCCAGCGGTAGGATATTAAATTCTGCCGTTGATGCCCTACTGAAATCGCATTCAGTAAATGAAACTTGGTGGTGAATAGCATATAAAACGCTGGTTTTATATGCTATTCACCACGACTCGATACAGCCTCACTGATGAGTTCCTGTAAGGCAGGCGAAGCCGGTCTGGGGAGAGAGGAGAGTCGTGGTGGATAGCATAGAAAAGCAGAATGTTTTCTTTTAACTGTCTTTAAGGGGAGTAAAATATTTTGTATAATACACCAAGACAGTAGGGAATTTTTTCTTTGTGCTTTTAATATATTTATATATATATATATATATATATATATATATATATATATATATATATAGTAACGTAACGTCAATATTGCATTTTAAATGTAAACTATTTTTAAACACTCTGTGTATATATTTATATATACACAGAGTGTTTTAAACAAATAGTTTACATTTAAAATTCGATATTGTCTACTTATTTACTATACCCAACGAATTTTGATGTTTTTTTTTAAATAGATAGAGTGATTTAGAAGAAATGTATATATGTATTATAATTAAAAAAAACATATACAGAGTGTTTTAAATAATCGATATTGACGTTACAATTCCTTGCGCAATTTGATGGTTTTTCACACAAAATTTTGCATGACAGGCAGTATGGATTTCGCCACAAAAGATCTACAGCAGATCTTCTTTCATTCGTATCACACTGTTGGAATTGAGTTTTTAGGTGAGTCCCAGATCATTGCTCTTGATATATTCAAAGCTTTTGACCAGGTCTGGCATGCCGCACTTCTTAATAAACTTCCCTCCTATGGTCTTTCAACTAAACTTTGTACTTGGCTCTCTAGTTATCTATCTGATCGACGTATATCAGTTATTGTGGACGGCCATTCTTCAAGCTTTCACCAAGTAAATACTGGAGTCCCTCAGGGCTCAGTTCTGGCACC
>JACEGR010012785.1:0-10709 GCA_014170235.1 Listronotus bonariensis | reverse complement strand
CCGGCACGGTGTTTCCAAATTTATCTAGTTTTATGTCCACTGAGGGTGTTAATGAATACACATGGTTACAATCAAACTGTTGATGTGATGTTAAAGCAGCTAATGAAGTAAAGTGAATGAGACAGCCATCGCAAAAGTACATTTTATGTTTATGCGACGAGATCTGACCAGAAACCAAGGCTGATAAATTCTTAATCTAACAGTAATGACTTTTCGAGCAATTTACGTCACACATGTGATCTTCATCATCATCTTTATTACCACAATCTTTTGTGATAAGCAGTAAATTTACATGTCTTAATAATTTTTTGGAGCATACCTCAGTGGACCTACAACTTCATATTTTATTTTACCATGTTCAAATGTGGTTTCTAGGCCATATACATTCACGGATATATTATTATATTCTTCAAATTTTTTAATATTACACAATTTAACTGGAAAATCCATACCTGTTAAATTAAGCACAGATGAAAAATGCGGATATGACACCGTCTGGTTCTGGTTGGATAAATCACTCGTTGGAAATAGAGCAGACGTTATGGCCCAGGCAAAGCAGTATTCATCATTGTTCTTAACATTAATCACAGCTCGTTTTAGTTCTATGAATCGCGGCAAACTGATGTAGGAAGATGCGCCTACTGGTGCATACTTGTTTATGTTGACTTCTAAGTATAATATTCTTTGCAGCGCCCACCCTGCAAAAAAAATATTTTTTAGTTAATTTATTACTACACTTAGATTTGTTTTTAACATACCTGAATCTTTTTCCTGAAATTCCGTTGACTGGTTCATCATTATCTCGGTAAAAGATTGAAAAACTGCCTCCAAATAACTTTCAACTGTCACAATATGGTTGGGGGTGTTGAAGGATTTCTCGCTAAATATATCTTGTGATGGTAACAGATACAAGCCAACAGAAATCATGTTTATTTTTAATGCGTGATGCACCCGTAATGCATCGTTTATCACTCTAAAAACATTGCACTTAATTTCGTTGAAAAATACCGCATAATCCAGATGCTCGGTATCACTGCTGATGCGGTAAGTGGCAATTCTGCTTTTAAAGGCGCTTTGTATCAGTTGAACATTATGGGATACTGGCACACACACATTATTCCTATGCTGCAATGTTCTTTGATGAGCTAACCTATGATTTGATGGAATATCTATTTTACACGCAACACAAGTTTCCATCTTTGGCGCTGATGCCACCGTAACACCATCTATGCACATTTTTTTCCTCCAGGCACATTTAATGATCTTTCCAAACGACACGATTCCCTTTTATGCCGATTCATATTGTAATTACGTGTAAACACCACACCACATTCACAAACGTAACCCATTTTAATTATTGTGGACTGCTGCTGCTGTTGCTGTACTGGTAACACTAAACTCGCTGTCGAATACTGAATGTAAAATACTCCACCTCCTACTATATATTGGGAAACGTTCACACACAAGTGGGTATGGCCAAACATATCAAGGTTAAACATAGTCGGGAACAAATCTCAAGGACAAGGACAAATCTCAAGGTCAAGTTTAAATCTCAAGGTCAGGGACAAATCTCAAGTCCAAGGACAAATTTCAAGGTCAAGGGGCGGGGCATGCACACCAAGGTCAGTGGGCGTGGCCAAGGACATGGAAGGAGTGGGGGAAGGGACTCTTTGGCTTAGGTTCCCTACTAACGTCATGCGCAAGATCCTACCTTTTGTATTTGTTGTATCATCGTGTAGCCGGTCGCCTACGGCCTCGCGCCTGGATGTCACGCGGCAAGATGGCTCTGCAGTTGTAGGTATGGAATGGGAGACATGGACAATATGGACATTACTATATTTGTAAATGTTATTTAATTTGTGCAGGATAAGCAGTGGAAAGTGTGATTAGGGAAGAAAAATGAAGGAAATGAATAGAGAAGGGTACCTTTTTTTGGTCCTAACTTTTTTCCCTTTATTCGTCGACAAAAGAGGCCCCGCGGATACGAATTCGCCTACGCCTGCGCTACGCCACTGCAGAAAAGTATTTTTTTAATACTAATAACTAATAACCAATAAGGTGAGTAAGACAACATGCATATCTTAAATCCTGGCCAATAAATATAAACTTATTATTTAATACTAAATATTTAATTGCTGAAAAAATAAAAATTGGCAATTGATCAAAATATAAATAACCTTCTCCTAAGTCTCTAATGCTTAGAAAATAAATTAATATAAAAATACATTTTCCCAATAGCACAAAAATGGAATATTAGGTACCTACAAAAATACCTATTCTATCAGAAAAACCCTAACTCAGAAAAAATACACCGTATTTGACTAACAGTCTTTGGAAGGAATATGACTTGTTCCTTGGACAAAAAGTTTCTATAAATACAGAGCAGGGATGTTGCGAATATTCGCATCCGCATCCGTATATGCAGAACATCCGCATCCGCATCCGTATAAATCGATGCGGAGCTGATGCGGATGCGGATGTGTAGCAGGTCACGACAAGAAAGAAAGGGGCTGGCCCGGCAAGTGGCGCGTGTCGCCCGCACGTGTTGATTAGCCAATGAAAAAGCAATAATTTTGTTTTGGACTTCACTAAATTGGTGACGATGACGCGTCTCGCTATTGTTTGTAGTACAAACAAGGACTTGATACAACTGTCTTTTTTTACCCTACCCTTACTTAGGCTTTTTATACAGATCCGCATCCGCGGATGTAAACCTCTTAAAATCCGCATCCGCGGATGTGAAGTAATCTGCATCCACAACATCCCTGATACAGAGTATCCCAGAAAGCGCAAACAGGTTGGTTAGTTTGGACGAATGTTTGACCTGTTGCAAGTCTGGACGCGAGTAGATTTATAGATTGACGTTTCTGTTGCGATTGACGTTTTCACTTAGAACATGGACAACAACTTTCCATTTGTCAATTTATATTTTCTGTTTACCGTTTCCATATACCATATCAGAAACAGAAACATAAAACGACGATCGGTGACGGAAACGTCAATCTATAAATTTAGCTTTAGGATAATATAACTTAACTTTTCAACCTGGCTTAAATCCCCACCAATTCCATTCTTCGGCTATTTTGTCTGGCGTCATCAAAAAATAAAAAATGTTGACAGCTTGATGTAATCCTCTTAACAATGCACGAGTATTTATTCTGTGTCATAAGTTACCATGTTGTTTAGGGCAAATTTTATACTTTTTAAAATTTTGTGTGGTTTGTTTATAATTTTATGGCTTTCCTTAGTATCAAATGTATATGTTACGTTTTTTTTTAACTTTTTAGTTTGGCATTTTTTTAATATATATTTGGTCCCAGAAAAAGTTCGTCGCACAATTATCGTCCATCGGACAACGATATTTTTTAAAATCAAAATATAAATGGGTGGTGTGTACACTGCCGGTAAGTCGTTATTCTTGGTAAATGATTATGATCATTCGTCATTTTTTTCTATTATAACTGAGGCCTCCGTTAAACAAAGTTTTGTAATAAAAGAAGGGTTGGCTTTAATATGTGTCCGTCGAACAACCAGCAGAAATTGGCAAGTAATTAATGTTTTTTAATAAATTATGGTGTTTAAGATCGTTCTTTATCTAAAAATTGTGAGCATAAAAAAATGTCAAAAATAAATTATGTTCTATCAGACAGTTCAAGCTTTAAGAAATTCAAAATATTTCCGTCGGACAACCAATCTCTTGGAAAACTAGTCACTTAAATAAGTGAGGTAAGTTATTATCTAATAAATTATGGTGTTTTGAATAGTATTTGATCTAAATTTCACTGTTAGCCACACCATTGTCTATTGGACAGTCTAAAGTTTATAAAGTTTAAAAAATATCTGTTGGTCAACCAGTCTCTGCAATAACTGACTTGCTATCCGTAGGACAATTTGATTGTCCTAAGGATATGGTAATATGGCGTAATGATTGACAAGTTAGTTAGCTCTGTTGGTAGTGACCTCGCTTTTTGAAACTGGTTGTTTTGGTTTGAATTTTGTGTACATATGACGTACCTAATGTGGATTCTTCTAGTTTTAACGTTAAAACTGTTTAAAAGCTTTGATCATTACGGATTACATTTATTAAAGTATTTACTTATAATTTAAAAAATAAATATTACAAAAAAATCATAAAAAAATTAAACTGGAACCAAAAAAAAGTTGATTAATCCATATATATACTAGGTGCCTACGAGATCACTTTCCGGCTGCCATTTTTCTTTATTTTTTTATCGATACTGACGAAACTAGGTAGGATTGTTGGACTAATGAAAAGTCATTTATAGGTGTATGAAATAGGGTTTTTACGACTTTTGGTTTCACCGGAAATGATTGGAACTTTTAATTTTTAATAGCACACCTTATATATTTTTTATGTTTTTGATTCTATAAACCATTTTTTTAACTAAATCAAAAAAAAAAAAATATCTAGATTACCATGATTACTCTAAAATTTCTTCTAATACTATACTTACATTTTAAAAATACAAAATCGGTTTTATATTTTTTTTAATAAAGGGCTTCAAACTGTATTTTTTTACCTTAGCCTAAAACCAAATAGGACGAACGCAAAATACAATAGTAAAGGGTCAACGCCTAGCCGTAGCCGCCTAGCGACAACTAGACAAACCATTTCATCAGTTTTGGCAGCCTAGCCGCCTAGCGGCAACTAAACAAACCATTTCTTCACTTAGCGGTCGCGACAGGAATGATTTCTATGGTGGCGTACCTAGCAGCTGATTACAAAAGTAATGAATTAAAGCTTTTTAGGCTTTTAGGACTTTAGGTTATGTGTGATGAAATGTTTGTTTTCGTTTGTTTTAATTGGTTTTAATGAATAATAAAGACAAAAAGTAAAAAAGACAATATTATCGAATATCATCAAAAATAAAAATAGTGGAATAAATGGGGTCAGATTGTCATATTTGTGATAAAAGCTTTTCTACAGTGTTTGATTTGAATGTACTCTGATTTACGAGATCATTTGTTATTAATTCTTAAAGTTGAAATATACCAGAAAGAAAAACTCTTTGATAATTATGCAGGTAATATTTTATATTAAGTTTTGTCATATTATATAATAGTACATAAAGTATATACTGGTAAAAGTGCCAAATAAACCCTATTTGGCCGTTTTTATGTTTTTTTTAAGTAAATGATTCTCCCTGATTTTGGACCTTTTTTTTATAAAACACCAGGAGCGCTGATCCAAAATATCCCGTTTGTAATTAATTATAACTTAACAAACCTCCGGAACCGGGATGTGAATAGGTGTGCAACGGTAATTTTCCGCGGTTTCGGAACACTACAGTTTTTCGCGCATTATAATCACATACCTCTTTCAGTTCTGTGATTAACTTGTTAACTTTCTAAAATCATACAATTATTGTTTATTGTGCTAGAGTGTGTCTGTGTGGCAGCAAATTATTGAAATTTAAGTAATTTTTCTAAAGCCAATCTGTTTAAAATTTAGTTATCACTTTAATTAGACCTGCAGCCTACTAAATAATTTTTCTAAATGATTTTATTCTATTTTAATTTATTGGTTTTACAGATTTTGTTTTTTTTTTTGGTTATTTAACCGATCTTTTTTAAATTTTAAATAAAAATAAGGCAACAAAAACCAGATCATATGTAGATCTTTTGTTTTAAAGTATAATTGGCACTGGCTTATGTTTTACAGTTAGTAACTATAACTATTTGCTTAAAGGTCCGTCTGACCTGTTCACAATTGTTTTTTGTAAGAAAACAATGCTTACGTCATTAGTTTTAAATGGGGTTTTTCTAATATTGTTATGTTTAATGATAATTAACAATTAATTAATTAATTTTCTTTTTAGTTGACCCTACTAATATATGTGTATTTTTAAGTATTGGTATTATGCTTTATTATTGATTTTTCCTTTTTGCTTATTATACGTTGGTACCTTTTAATGGGACTTTGTCATTATTAATGATGTTTAATTAATATATTGCTTATTAATCTTAATTTGATGTGCAAGGCATAAATTTTAGATCCTAAATTATGAGTTTTAATTTTTGATAGTTATTATTATGGCTAGTTTTTTTAAAAGCATATTATTTATTAGTTGTAAACTTTGAAATTTGAAATCATTATAAAAGTTTAAGTATTTTTTCTTCGTTTAATTCAACTATTTTGTAACGATAATAGTTTTTATTATTAAGTAAGGCTGTGTTATGCATCGAACTTTAATGTGATCGATATTAATTTGTTAATTTTTAGTAAATTTAATTTTCTACTTTTTTTATTTGTGTTATCATTCTCGACAGTTGAATTTTTATTTAAATGTCAGGCATGCGCATTATTTAGATGATTTTTAATTGATTAATTAATTTCACATAACTATCTAATTGTTTTTCATTGTTAATGCAGTAGCTATGTTTAGTTTTTATTAGTGTTTTTGATTTTCTATTTCCTTCTTCACTTGTTAATGCGCAGTAACAGTTATGCCTTTAATTTAAATATTCATTTAAAGCCTTCAGCCAGTAACTTTATTTGCACCTTTTTTATTTTAAATCGTTTTCTAATGCCTACTGATTTTTGTAGGGCCTTCTTTTTCCTTTGGACTTTTTCCTTTTTCATTTAGACTTTTCTTTTTTTCATTTGGACTTTTTATTTAGACTTATCTTTTTAACAAGAAGTCACTAAGAAGATGGAGTTATTTTAACTACCTGGAAGTTTAGATTGTCTGAAGCCTAGCTAACCTTACCTGGGCTGTTTCTCCAGGATATTCAAACACCAATAAACAGGCAATTTATTAACTAACCCAACTAATTCATGCAAGTTTTTTTGTCGTATTTAACTAAATTCTTATATAACTCATTTAAAATTGTTATTACCTTTTTTTAACTTTAACTTAGGCTTTTTTATATAAAACAGATCCATCTCAACCTTTTTTAAATAAAAACTGTAATTATAAAATTGTTTTTTTTAATCTCTTGACAAATAATAAATTTATTTTTAAATTGCGCTTTTATTTTCTTTACCTAGCTCACCCGAATACCTATTTTTTTATTCAAATATTTTATATTATTATTTAGCTTCTTCTGTGCAATAGTTTGTGATCGATGAGCAAGTTCCTATAACACCTAGGAGACTTCCAGTTTGTAGTCTGTAAAAAAACTGATGGCGCCAACATGGACTCATTATTCCTCACCCTGAGCTGCGGGTAGATTTGCACGCACTCTAACAACTTGCTCATCGTGAAATATACTAGCTCACTGATTTATTATTGCTTTTTGACTTTTTTTAATCTCTTTCTTTCTTACTTATAAATTGGTGTGACTCATCAGAGTCACATCAATTCTAATCAAATCAACTTTCAAAGAAAGTGTGTGGCACAAGTTAAGTTTTTATTCTCTGGTTAAAAATAGAATTAATTAGTCAATAAGAAAAAAATTAAGAAAATCTTGCAATTATTGGCAACGCCGCGCGAACATTGTGCTAAGTTTCCTGTGATTGTGTTAAATGTGTAAACTCCCTCGGTGCACGCAAGGCGGCCTCAGGGGCCTCAGGGCCTTAGACACACTTAACGCTATCCAAGTAGTAAGTGTTTGTTATTTTTCCGAGTTACTGATTTTATAATTAATATAGAAAAATGACCCAGACAGGTTCTGTTATATACATATGTGGACCAGTCACTTTACCTTATCGTAGGTCTCATATTACGACTTTTGTGAAAAAATGTACTTAGCCTACTTTGGATGGAAATGGACTTTATGATAAGAACAGTTTTTAACGCGTCGCTTCTTTTGTCGGACAAGTTTACCACAATATTTTATATGTAATTTTTTAACATTGTGCCAAAAATGGTACGGGTTACAATCACAAAACCATAAGGCTTAAACACATGTTTTGGGTATCGGACTAGGCGGGTTTCGTGACTGTAACCTTTACGATTTTTGGCATAGTGTTTAAAAATTGCATGTAAAACATTGTAGCAAACTTGTTTGACAAAAAAGTGAGAAGTTCGCCCAGTCCGACACCCGAAATATTTGTCATTGACAGGCTGAGTTAAAACGCCGCTATCATATATGGCGGTGGTGTGGAACCCACCTAAAAAGGTTTAAAAAGTGTTCCTTTAACGAAGTCTGTTTTATTACTGGCGCAGGCAACTCACGTATGCTGTAAAACATGATTTTTTACAGTATTTTTTCAACATTATCTTGTTACTTTAAATACATATAGTTCTTATTTTTAAACTTGTCAAATTTAATTTGTACCAAATAATAACGGTCGTATAGCTTACGTTCTAAAATTTGTTAAGATATACGGATAGCAAAAAGCTTGACCTGATATAGAAAAATGGGTCACATTTATAAAATCAGCACATTTTAATTACCCAAAAACGGTTACAACACCTTTGACCTCAGAGTAAAAAAATTAAACGCAGACAAGTGTTCTGTAAGTTTAATTAATGAACACATTTTTATTTTTGTTTTAATAGGTAGGTTTTAATAGTAATTTATGTAACAAGTGCATAAAGTAATAATTTTTATACGAATGGAAAGTTTAGTTATGAGTATAAAAAAACACTTTATGCATGTGTTACATAATATACTTTTTCCACGACCGAAAATTTTTTTCCAAAATACCATTTTATACATGATTTATTTATCTAAACTTATTAATTTAAATTTTTGCAGTACAGCCATTATAATGCAACAAAAAATCATAGCCTCCTTATTTTTAAGAGACAATTATCCCCTTCATAACTATGCATTTATTATTTCATTCAGTATTCGAATACCGGTGTTCCTAGTATTTGAATACTAAAAAGTGTAAACAGTATACAAATACTAAAATTGTCATGATTTGAATAGCAAAATAGGAAAAAAGAGGGTAAGAACTCGCCTGCGGCTCGGGATAATTTTCAAAATATTCGTGGCTTTGAAAACATTTCCGGAAATAAATTTAGCACTAGTAGTATTACAAGTGAAAATTCAATTTCCAGGAAATCCCGTCTTTGGGCAAGATGATAAACATAAAATGCTGTTAAGATATAAAATAAAAAAAATCAAAGTTTTGGGGTATTTTTAAATGGAAAATCTTTACACGCTTTGGGCGAGTACTTAATAATAATATTAGGGGTTGAACCTTTAAGGATTTTTTTCTGAAGTATTTCCAATAAAATTTTACGATGGAACCAAAAAAAAATTGTCGCAAAAAATATAGTCGCAAAAATCACTCCAATGTTCATATGAAGTTTTTATTTCCAAATTTTCATTGAAGAATCATACCTTAAAGTTTGTCGGTTTAGTTACTGGATGCCCTGTATAATTTAATATTATTAATTTTGTTTAGAAATTTACGCATTTTGCATTATCGTTTTTAATAAACAATATTAGAATAGTAAGAGAATATTAACTATCTTTAATTTCAGAAAGCCGAAAATTTGCCATTTATTCTGAAGTAACCAACGACAGTAAAGAAGATGGTTGTGAACAAAATATTAAAGGTAATTAAAAAAAAATGTTGAATCAATCAAGAAGTAAACCAGTATTTATGATTTTTATATGCAAACACATTGGTCATATCGTCCCATATCTTACAAATAGGACGGGCCTGCATACCTAAGTATGTAAGATTAAATGATTAACAGAAAGCAAGAAGATTGTTAAACTTCTCATATCGCACACTCACGGTTTCGCTGCTTTTGTCCGCTTAGGGGGTGTCCGCTTAAAGAGTATAAAAAAACTTCAAATTTTGAACATAAACATCTTCATATATTTATTAGAAAAATTATTAGTTTTTCAAGAGAAACAATAGGCAAAACCTTGGTTCCAGAAAAGTTGTCCGCATAAAGAAGGGTCCGCTTAATAGAGGTGTCCGCAAGGAGAGGTTTCACTGTATACCGGGTGATGCATCGCCGGGCGGGACATAGGAAATCCCATGTAATGATGGTGGGGGATTGATGGGGTCAATTATTGGCTCGCCTAATTATTTTAGAGAAAAATTCTATTGAAGTTTTTAAAGAGCATGCAAATCTACGTCCATGGAAAAACTTTAGATTTTTCGGTTAACCCGTTTGCTAGTTAGATGCTAATATATTTTTAAAAATTGTTACATTATTATCGCCTCATATTTATGAACAACAATAAAAATACCAGTTAGCGTGACATAACGTTGTCAATTAGATATACAAGGATAAAAATTACTCTAATCCAGATGAGTTAAAAAATGCTACTTCTGCAGATTGCAATAAAATGATTTTTTTTGCGGTTTAAAGGTTTTTGCACCCGCCTGGGTTTTGTATGCGCGGTATATAGAAAAGTTGTTTTTGAAGGTGAGGACCTTTTCTTTTGTTTTTTGTTGCTCTTTAAAACTATATTTTGGTCCTCACCAATTTTTGCACCCTGCTGGATGTTATCCTGCAAGCGCCCATGAGTTTGTACATTAGCATATTGTGCATAATGTACATTGTTCTTGTTCTTATAACATAAATTGAAAAAAATCATTTAAAGTTCTCCTACAATGTTTACTATTATAAAATGTATTGAACTATAGGGGCGGTTCAAGTATTACGTAAGCACTATAGGAGGACGGGGGTCTTAGTTTGTTTATTTTTGATAACATGGGGGTAGAAGGGTCTAGATGGTGATTACGTCAGCAGCAGCTTCTTACTGTTTTACACATATGGCAACCCACCCACACAATGGGCGCATTCAGGAGTACTCATCCGCTGTGT
>JACEGR010012784.1:0-10710 GCA_014170235.1 Listronotus bonariensis | reverse complement strand
GAAGCTCCTTCTGAATTGAAATATTGGCCAAAGATGAAAGTCTATCTTGGGATAAAGTGTTTCGTAAGAGAGTTTTTAAACGCTTAAGACAAGAAAAACTCCACTAACCAGAATTAATAATCAAAATCCCGAGCACTAAAAAATACACCGAGGAAAAGTGCACTCCACCTAATGGATGTTTATTTTATAGTTCTAAAGCAACTGTCCATAAAGCGGTTTTCCGCTCGCGGATGATAATTCAGCGTTGTGATTGGCGGGACAAGCATTTTAAATTTGCACTAACCAATCACAACGCTGAATTATCATCCGCGAGCGGAAAACCGCTCTCATGGACAGCCGGCTTTAAACACGGAACAAAAAAAGGTTAGCTCTAAAACAGTCAATGTGTAAAGGCGCTAAGGCTAGCGATTTACCAAGCAATAAACCTGATACTCCCACCCGCGATTTTGGCCGCCGGCAAGTATAGCGTTGTGGATGGCAACGGAGCGTCAAATCGTAAACAAAACTCCGTATGAGGTGTATACTTCGATCCATTTTATATTTGCTACACACTTGCTGATCGCGGATTGCGATGTTGCGATGTAATTTATCTGCTAGATGTTCCATGGCAAATTTTATTAAATAAGGAATAGAAATAAGAAAAATGAATTGAATAATAGTAATAGGTTTTTTTATATTTTATTAATTATTTTTGGTGAAGTGGCACTTCACTTACTACACCTAAATAGCCGCCACTGATTTTTATTATTTTTAAATTAAAAACAAGAAAACGACGACTATAATATATTTTAATATTTTTAGATTCTTTTTTTTAATTTTAAAATAAGAAAGACCCCAAAGCCGGCTGTCCATGAGAGCGGTTTTTCGCTCGCGGATGATTATTCAGCGTTGTGATTGGTTAGTGCAAATTTAAAATGCTTTTCCCGCCAATCACAATGCTTAATTATAATCCGCGAGCGGAAAACCGCTCTTTATGGAAAATAGGCTAAAAAATTAAATATTTGTTAAAGATGCAACCACTAAATAAAAGGTACTTTGATTCGATATGCCAAATACAGCAAAATTGTAAACATTACTTAATAAAATATAAGTTTTAAAATAGGTTTAATTTTCTTATCAACAGCTGCCATTGCAGCCTATTTAAAATAATCCTAAATATTGCTAGTAAGACCTATCTTTTGCTTTTTTAGGTTTTGTAAAGTCCTTCACCAATAGTGATTTTTGGGTATGTCATATCCTAACTGCAGCCTTTTTGTTAATTTTATCACTTGGAGTATGGAAATGTTTATATGCGCAAAGAGAAAACAAGAAAATGTTAATAATGATCTCAATACTTAAATATTAATTATTACCTAATAAAACTATTAAAATATATATTGATTTAATTATTATTTCTTATCTGTTTAGGGTTAAGCGTACCAAACCTATAGTTAAGACCATATTTATTTCATTCTGAAAGCGATCCCGCCAAGTACACAAAAAATTATAAAGTAAACAAACCTTTTCAAAAGCACATAGCCTCTGACAGAGCCTGATTACATATTCCTTAGATACTTAAATAAATAAAAATATTGCGAAAACACGTATCACGTATTTAAAAAAAACATTCTCTTATTTCGTCTCTGGCCTGCTATAAAAACTGTGGCGCGTGGCGTAGTCGTCGGGTTGCATATTTTCTGCTGCAATAAATCATTGTTCACAAAAGGGTTTATTTGCTTTATCATTTTTTGTGTACGTGGCGGCATCGCTTTCAGAATGAAATAAATATGTTCCTAACTTTACCTATGTACTATTCGCCCACCGAGAATTGAATTCGAACGCCGGAAGGGACAGGAGAAGAAATCGACATCCTCGAATATCATTCGATGATGATTTGGCAGCTCGTCTCAACGGCCACCAATCTGTGAAAGGTTTTCTGTTCGCAGAAAATCATTGTTGCCAAACTATTGAAAGTGTAGTTATACGTTGGGGTGAAATAAATATTTTATTTTACCATAGTTAATATTATATTTGGTTCTTTTGATGTCATATGCGAAAATCAATAATAAAGAAATCCAAAATAACAAAAATATCAAAATTAAAACAGGTTTCTTTATTAAATATAAGAAATATAAGATATTGAAATAAAATATTGTAAAATAAATTAGGATCATTAGAAAAAGAACTGGCAACATCATAAAACCAACACATTTTTTGTCCGCATTGTTTTGATCGAGCTAGAATCACTGGGTGAACAGTACCAGGTAACAGGCAATTTACATATAACCTGTATTTGCAAATTAGTTATAATCCAAAATATGGGACGTAGATATTCCATTTTGTCTCATTTTCTACAAATGTGAATTTTTAAAAAGCTTTTCTAAAATTGAAAGTAAAATTTATTTAGGCGCTCTCAGCAAATAAACAAATATATATACTTTAGGCACTATAAATTGAGAAAAAAACCTGTACAAAAATGTATCACATTAATTTAAAAAGTCACTAACCCTAGTCACCACAATAAAAAAAGTATTTTATTGGTTTAACAAGGCAGTAGGAATGCGCGATGTTCATCAATGTTATGAAAACATCAATGTTAGGTTGATCGATGGTCAATGTTAACATCGATATTTTCTTCTAACATCGGGTTATTTAGAAAGAGTTAAAAACGTATAATTTTAGTAATTTAGTAAGATTTTTGATAGTTCATAGGAAAAACAGGTAGTAGTACTAGGAAAAAAAGTAGAAACTTTTCTTGCTCTTAAAAAAATATTGGATACCACATTTTGCCAGTTAAGTCACCACCGCCGTCCGTGCCCTCGATGTTTAAGAAACATCTATGTTATTTGTTCGAAGTTTTTTGCCATCGATGGTCACCTTCGATGTCACCATCGATGTTTGGCTTGGATATCGCATCCCTACGAGGCAGTAACTGTAGTTGCTTCTCAGGTATTTTTTGTCAATATAAAGTGCCCAAAATATAAATTACATGATTTAAACAACTTCTTAAATAATTCTAAAAGCCGTCTATTTTTTTAAATGCTTTTATTTAACTTGCAATGTATGTACAGGGTATTCCATTAAAGAGGAAAAATGGCATATTTTTTGACTTTCTTCATATTTTCAAAGAAATTCAAAATAGCCAATCGACGTTTTTCAGCTCGAAGAATTTGAAAATCGTAATAAAAAACAATTTAATGAAAAACAAAAGAATTATGCCATTAATGTTGCATTTTTAAAGGGAACACCATATTTATAATTATATTTTTAAATTTTTTACTTAAGTATTTTTTTATAAAGGTACTATACATCTGTCTTTAACAGTTTTTGGGTTATCGACGCTTAAAAAGTCATATTTTCGGCTAATATTATTTAATTAAATATTTCAATACACAATAACGGTAATACAGGTGATTACCTAATACTTTAGTTATTAAAATTTTTACCTACTGATGGATTTTAATACCAGTTTTTTTTATGAACTATTCGTTAGATGAAAAACGACAGATAGTAACGCTATATTACAAGTGCGGAGAAAATGCCAGTGAAATAAATAAAGATACATTGATAATTTTTAAAGAAAGAAAAATAATTACTTTGAAGTATCAGGTAACCACTCGCATTACCTGTATTTCATATTGGGATATTTAATTAAATAAGCCTAAAATGTGACCTTTTAAGCGTCAATAACTCAATGCAGTAAACAATGAACATATGTAAGTACCCTTAATAAAAAAGACCATAGAATTTAAAAATATAATAAAAAAACATAGTGTTTCATTTAAAAAATAGAACATTTATGAAGTAAGCCTTTTGTTTCTTATGCCATTGTTTTTTAATACGATTTTTAAATTCTCCGAGCTAAAATACATCGATTGGCTATCTAAAATTTCTTTAAAAATATGAGGAAAGTAAAAAATATGCCAGTTTTTCTCTTAAATAGAATACTCTGTACGTACATATGTATGTTTAACCGATTGAGCTAAAATTTGGTATACACGTTTACTTTGCATAATAGCTGTGTAACGTCATTTTAAATCTAACATGGCGGAACTCCCAAAATGGCGGACTAGTTATTTTTAATGCACTTTTACAATGTAATTATAAAATGAAAGGGCTTGCTTAAAATAAAGTGATATCATTTTAAAACTAATATGGCGAAATACCCAAGATCGCGGACAAGGTACTTTTAATACACTTTTACCATATTAGTTAGGGATCCCTGGACCATTTACCAAAATAAAGCTACTCACGAAAAATTAGCTTGTTAGTAATGACTTGAAAAAATGGTCGGGGGATCCCTAACTATAGGAGTATCAAATAAAAGGACTTGCTGAGAGTAACTCGAAAAAAGTATCATCTTTCTAAATTCTACATGGCGAAACACCCAAGATGGCGGATTTTTTAAATGCAATTTTGCAATATGGGTATCAAATAAAAGGGATTGTTAAGAGTAACTCGAAAACTAAACTGACGTCATTCTAAATCCACAAGATAGCGGGCTAGTTAATTTTAATGCATTTCTCCAATATGGGCATCAACAACAAAAAATAAACATCAGTTACCAGTGGCTGTTTTTAACACGCTTTTATTAACTTGGGTTGTAACTATCTATCTATCTGGCTGCCTATGTAACGGAATCTTTGAGCCTAATTTTAACCAACTTCCAGCTATTCGATTTCTTTGAAACTTTGCACACGTATTAAGGACCCATGACAATGCAATAATCTGCAAACAGTATCCCGTTATCCTGATTAGGACATCTATCAATCTATCTATCTGGCTGCCTATGTAACGGAATCTTTGAGCCTAATTTTAACCAACTTCCAGCTATTCGATTTCTTTGAAACTTTGCACACGTATTAAGGACCCATGACAATGCAATAATCTGCAAACAGTATCCCGTTATCCTGATTAGGACATCTATCAATCTATCTATCTGGCTGCCTATGTAACGGAATCTTTGAGCCTAATTTTAACCAACTTCCAGCTATTCGATTTCTTTGAAACTTTGCACACGTATTAAGGACCCATGACAATGCAATAATCTGCAAACAGTATCCCGTTATCCTGATTAGGACAGTCAGGATAAAAAATTCCATTATATTATAAAAACAACACCTAGGTTGCCATCTGTTGGCAACATTTCAAACTTTGCTATTAAATGAAGAAGAAATTTTTTAGTGGGTTGCAATATGTTGGCAACGGTCCAAACATTGCCTGGATTGCCATCTGTTGGCAAAATTTCAAACTTTGCTATTTAATGAAGAAGAAATTTTTTAGTGAGTTGCAATCTGTTGGAAAAATTTTAAAATTTGGTACTCTTGTTCATTAAAAAAATTTTTCGCCATTTTGTCAAGAGTAGCAAAAACTAAAAAACGAAAAGTAATTAATAGTTTAAAAAACTAAAAACACGCTTTTATATGCAACCGAACTAAAAATTAGAAAATAATTTTTCATTAAAAAAATATTGTCATTTCATAGTAAAAAGCGTGGGGTGATAAATATATTAAATGTTATAATTATTATATTTGCAAATATCTATGATGGAAAAGTTATGAAAAAATAGTAAAATGCACCCCACGCTTTTTACTATGAAATGACAATATTTTTTTAATGAAAAATTATTTTCTAATTTTTAGTTCGGTTGCATATAAAAGCGTGTTTTTTAGTTTTTTTAAACTATTAATTATTAGTAATGTCGTCTTGTCTGTACATTATTGTAAAGCTTGTTACTTATTCAATTTTAAAATACTAGAAACAAATAAATTTGTCGAAAGATTCTTTTTCATCCTTATAAATGGGTAAATATATTAAATTTTGTTAAATAATTTAATATTTTTTTATTATTATCCTAAAAAATATTTTAGTTTTTGCAAGTAATCAAGATATGATTTATGTAATTTTTATATCAATGAATTTTATTACAATGTCAGATCTAAGTGTTGTCATTCAAACTTTTTATCTAGTCTACAATAAATTGTATTATGTTATTCCTTTTAAATACTTGAGGAATTGTGTTACACAAGGTTTAAGTACTTTTATCGGCTATTTAGCAAAACCCTAAATAGTTCTGTACAGGGTGCTACTGCTTAAAAACTATTTTACAAATATTTAACAACCATCAATAAACAATAAAAAAATAAACCAGCTTCAAAAAAATTAATAAAATTTACTAGTTAAAAATAAATAAAAAAATAATAAAAAAAGTACTTGGGTAATAACATATGGTATTAAAGTGTTAAAAGCTTTTAATTTAGGTATTACCATTGAGTACTTAAGCTCATATGTTATTACCTGACTTCCTTTTTTTTTTCTTATTATTATTATCTTTTAGTGAGTTTTTATTGTTAATTTTTGCTTTTAGGTTTATTATTATTACTATTAAATCGGTAAATAAACACTTACAACACTACTAGTACCTCTTTTAGGGTGAATTTATACAGACAAATAACATAAAAATAAAATAAAAGTTACCTAAACATTTTTTCCATTAGGCATTTATACAGACACATAACATAAAATAAAAATAAGACATAACCTTGAAGATGATCCCCTTTTAACTTCTTATGTTATTTTTATGTGAAATCGCAACTGCGCATGTGCTTTAAAATATTTGACAGAGAGACAGACTAAACGTGACTTCTTATAGGCCACTTCTTATTTCTTATTTTTATTTTATTTGGCTTGTATAAATGGGATTATTCTTAAACCTTATCTTATTTTTATTTTATTTTTATTTTTATGTTATTTGTCTGTATAAATTTCATCTTTAGTCAGGGGCGGTCATATCGACTTTTTGAGGGGGAGGCCATGGGCCGAGAAGAAGTGTGTGGGATGGCAAAAAACAAAAATTTTTAAAGAAGGTTCAAATTTTTTGAAGAACAAAAAAAAGGTCCTCTAACCTCTTTTTATTGTTTTCATCTTTCATTCTTTTTATTAAATTACACAAAACCCTTCCTACGTATTTCAAAAGGTCCTCACTCTTCAATTCCATCATCAGCCTCACCCCTCGGACCAACCTTGGGGGACTCTCAATAAATGTCCATATTTGCCATTAGACATGTATGAAACACAATTCAATAGAAAGGATGTCGCATCCAAGGGGCCATGGCCCCACAGCCCCCCTATGACCACCTCTGCCTTTAGTTCGGTTAAAATGGTAAATAATACCAAGGTTATCGATTCTGAATGCGCCCTTGATCTCTTCTTTCTCTTTATTATCTGAGCATATACCACCTAGAGATAACTTTGCCGCACGAACAACGTACGGCAGAGAGAAAAAATAGGTCTAGTACCTTTTGTACTGATAAAAAATAAAAAAAGTTAAGGGGTGTAAATTTTTAACTTTACATCCGAATAAGGGTATTTTAATTAAGAGGAAAAATGGCATATTTTTTTACTAATCTTGTATTTTTTAAAACTTCGATAAACAGGATTTTTATTTAAAAATTTTAGTTTTCTATTTAATTCCTGGGGATGGCCATATTTCCGAAATTATTAAAATTGGATATATTACATATGTAAACTTTGTTAAAGCTCTTTGATATATCTTTTTTAACGGTAATATAATATACAGGGTGTTCCATTTAAAAACAGGACATTTGTTATTTTTCTGTTAGCTGCACTTTAATCAGTGGAAAAAAATACTTAAACTTCAATAATTTAACCGACTTCTGTATCTCCAATAGAGAAAAGTGACCAAATATGGAATACCATTTTGTTTTCTATACATTATTTTCAGTAACATTATAGATAAAAACTTTTTGTAGTAATTAATAACAATCCTATCATTTTGTAAAAATTGTAAGTTACATTGACTAATTTTAATAAGGATTAAAAAAACTAAAAAATGATGAAGGTAGCTAAATATGGAATAGGTACCCAAATATGGAATACTATAAACACCAATAAAAGTTAAACCTATTTACCAAGGAGTGGTTTGAAACTCATGCTATTAACACCGCAACCGTCAAACCAAAAATCTGGCTTCGATACGTCGACGATACTTTTATAATCTGGAATGGAACAGACAGACAACTAGACTGTTTTCTCAACCACATTAACTCAGTAAATAACTTCATTAGATTTACTATAGAGAAAGAGAAAATGGATGTCTGCCTTTTCTGGATGTTCTCGTCAGT
This sequence comes from Listronotus bonariensis, assembly GCA_014170235.1. Lineage (NCBI taxonomy): Eukaryota > Metazoa > Arthropoda > Insecta > Coleoptera > Curculionidae > Listronotus > Listronotus bonariensis. The sequence continues at coordinate 2,587 of JACEGR010012784.1, read as the reverse complement.
AGGTCTAATGGAACAATTAACACATCTGTAGGAAACCCACACACACGGGACAATATCTTAGTTTTCAATCAAACCATTCTGAAGCAACCAAACTGGAAATAATAAAAACGCTATATAAACGCGCAACCACAATATGCAGCGACAAAGCAACCCTGGATACAGAACTAAGAAATATCAAAATGGACTTGCTTCAGAATGGTTATGCTGAGAGATCTATAAATAGAATTATACATAGTTGTAATGTGGAACCACCAGTGCGACCACCTGAGCAAGATACTTTCTCTCTTTTAACAATTCCATATGTGAAAGGAACGTCCGAAAAAATTAGAAGAATAGCAAAGAAATATGGAATTAAAACCGTCTTTAAATATGGATCTACACTACGAAGTTTCTTGACAAAAACAAAACCCGATTTATCGACACAAGAAAAAGATTGCATCTACCAGGTACCATGCCAATGTGGGGGTCGTACATTGGAGAAACAAAGCGCCCTTTAAATGTAAGACTGGCGGAGCAGAAACAACACACACAGAGGGGAGAACATCGAAATCAGGGATCGCTGACCATGTTTGGTCTCAACAACACAATATCAAGTGGTCAGAAGCACAGGTTGTTCACAGGGAACCACATTGGAGAAAGCGCAAATTTAAGGAAGCCGTCTTTATTGAAAACAATAATGATGTTTTTAGCAATCCAAGTGTGGACATACCAAACATTTGGAAACCACTATTAAAGCGTACTAATGCCGGCGCCTTAGGTGAGCAACCCCACGCTTTACCGAACCCAACTCCATTACGGGTGAATGATCTTCTCCAGTGTATATAAACTCAGTAGCTTTAGGAATTAGGTTTAGTTTACACTTGAGAATGGACAGAGATAGTACTGCCCGAAACGTTGTGTGAATAAATTAATAAAGACAATGGAAGTCCGAAATTCTTCTTTACTACTGAATCATTGTCTTCCACATTCAGACAGACTATTTATCAAGAAACTCTTTGAAAACTTTGGTAAAACATAAAAAGCAACAAAAATAATTTTAAAAATAACAGATCCAGGCGTCAGACTTTGGATCCAGCGAAATTATTGTACCCAGAACCCACACCAACGCTATGAGTGTCTTAAGCGAAGTTGACACGGAACTTAAATACGAGGGGGAAAGAAACGGCACCACGAGTTTTTCTATTGGGAACCGCCTTAAGTGTAGGAACTATACTGGACAATTTCTTAGAGCAGAAGCCATAGAAGTGCCTATAAAAAGCGATCAATCACCCACAGGACGACGATGAGCGAGAAAAAGAAGCTGGAAGCGAAGGTTCTTTTATGAAACGAACAGCCCTATTTGACTTGATTCTTGTGTTCTGATTCCTTTGTTGCTCTATCAGAAGCTTTTTAAAAGATCAAAGAATCCGATTATGAAATAGTCCAAATTTGGGTACTATGATCTGTTTATATATGGATTTTCCGACGACTTAAACTAATTTTTATATTTTTTTATTTGAGAATATAATACAAACTATCTCTAAAACTTATAAAAACAGTATTTCGTGCACTTTTTGTACAAAAAATACGTATTTTTGAAATACCTTAAAAAGTTATGAGAAAACGATAAAACAAAACGATACTACAGCGATGAAAGGGCTTGCACTACTGGCATGTTACCTCTTCTACTCGCAAATGGGCATAAAAAGAAACAACCCCCTCTAATTGCGTGTGTGAGTTTCCGTTTAAGAGAAATGACGGAATCTCCATATTAGGGATACTTTTCCATATTTGGTCACTTTCCTCTAATAAAGAAGTTAGCAATAGTGCCGACTATAGTTTGATCACCCTGTAATGTAAACATAATAAATAAAATACAAATATGCCTTTACAGACTTAAATCAATACAAAGTTATTTAGAAAATCCCATTAACTTTGTATTGTGTCATGGTACTACGTGATTTAGAATAAAAATCAATTTACAGATTGAGGTACTTGTCGTAATAATATGTAAAGTATACTTTAAGTACTTCTAACTATATTTACGCGACAATCAATAAACAGTTATATTTATAAACACAAAAGATATAGGAAATAAAAAGTTTTATTAATACTCAAACTGTAATAAGAAGAAAAAGAAACATTTTTTAATTTTAAGGATGGGTGTAAGGACCTCATAAACGTATTAGTATCAATGGGGTATTGTAATGAATTATTACCACCGGATGGAGGATGGGGTTGTGTGGTTGCCTTGGCAACCACTGTTATTTATGTAAGTAGCCATAATATAAAAATATATGGTAAAAAATTTAAAGGGTTTTTATTTTAAAGTCAACTTTTATTGGTTTATTTTTTATCCATACATGGGTAGTGTATATGTGGGTCAATCAACTTTTATTTGTCCAATACAAATTCACTCTGTTTCATCAAAAGATACTGAACACTAGATTTTACACTGTATGACGTATTTATTTTTATTGGTATATTTTATAAAAGATATCTTTAAATGCTTATAACCTTAAAACATGTTACAGGTTTGATACAAAGTTTTGGTAGAAGTCATATTTGCATCAATTATGTACCTATAAAGCATAATTACCGATATCAT
>JACEGR010012783.1:0-10712 GCA_014170235.1 Listronotus bonariensis | reverse complement strand
CGAAGTTAATTGCATCATTTTGGAAAAACCCAGCAAACACTATTTGCCGGCAATGTACATTTTTCATATTGGCATTGATGGTAAAGCATTGGCAATTGGTGGCAATATTATGCCAACATCTTATACGCATTAAAATGTCAACCCTAAATAAACACTTAATTGCCAATAAATTTTACATGCAGGCGAATTGCCGGCAAGCATACAAAAATGGCGGCATACCAATCCTGATTAAATAAAGCACGCGTTTTTGTTGCAGGCAAATAAATATTGGATTTTGAAGGCAAACCTTCAACGCATATTCATACTTTTTAAACCATATTATTAACATTGGTATTTAACTAACATTAAAGCAATTTTTTGATCTGTTTTATTTTTAATGGCAACTAATCAACATTATTTTATGTTTTTTATATAATTTAAAGGAAATGGCATTTTCATAACATTTTATTGTTAAAAATCATGCAAATAAAAATTAGGTCAAACAAAATGTTTATTAAGTATTTTGGAGCGAATAAAAATAAAATGATGGTAAAATTAGCTACGTTAATTTCGACCGAAGGTAACTGCTTTGTGCATTTGTTTTCTACGTGGGTTTCTAGCTTTTTAGTTTCTTTTTTAAAGAAAAGAGTTTTTTAATAGACCTAATTAAATGTATTCATTACCTAATAAGTGTGTGTTGTGTGATTAATTGGTGATGGCTAGTCGAGAAGGCAAGATATTCAAGTAGACTGTTAGGAGCTGTTAGCATTTTGTTTAAAACTTTATTAAAAGTTTGAAAGACGTGTTAATAAAAAATATTATATATATTTAATAGTTTTTTGACATACCGATAGATGGCGTAATGGACAATAAACTACTACGTTTCTGCAATATCGTCTAAACCGTACCCATTAGACAAAAATAATTCGAGAGCGGTCTGCGGTAGGTGATCTCACTTAGCATTGAAAGAAATATCTTCGGCTAGTGTAAAAATCTGCATCTCCAAGTTGGACAGTGTTCCGAGAGATGATACTTTGCATTGCAAGGAATTGCATGCAGTAAGGAGTTTTTCCTATTTTAATTTTCAAATAAAATATCGCATCATTTTAGCTTTTAAAAAAAGTATATGCGACAATTTTCGTCAATAAGACGTCAGCTTGCTGCTTGGGACTATCTGCATTTGCCCACTTTCGTGTCTTTTTGTTATCTTTTTGCCAATAACTTATTAATGATGGATGCCATCATCTTAAACGCATTTGATTGCCAATAACTTATTAATGACGGATGCCATCACTTTATCTGCAACACGTGGCCTAATAACGGCCAATTGCCCACTTTCGCGTCTTTTTGATACCTTTTTGCCAATGCCTTGCCATTAAAGAGTGTTGGCAATGCCAGTAAATTAAATGTACAACGCCGGCAAAAAATGTTATATGGGAAGTTTTGTAAGTCCGGTCCTGACTAAATCTATTCGACAAAAATTAACAAACCCAAAGAAAATATATTTACCTATTAGCCATGTAAAAATCAAAAGATAGTTGCAACAGATAAAAAGTTATCATTAGTTAAAAAGTGTGCAAGTTTAAATTGGCCCAAACTGTCTATTTGGATTGTATTTAGAAAATTTAACCTGAAGTTCATCTTTATCTTACTTCGCCGACAACTAATATACACATACATTTTTATTTATACCTATAATACTAGGTAACTAAACTTAAGATGTACCTACCTATCAATCAAAAAATTGGTTTCAAGTTTCATCTTTCATTCCCTGTTTATTACCAAAAATAAAATACACTTTATTAAACGAATAGGGCACCTTCAAGGATTTTCTACTTGGTTTTTTATATTATTTTCTTTTACGTAGAAAATAATTAATTATTTTATTTTATTTATATTTCTGGTTTGAAATTGTAATAAAAAATGGAGTGTAATATGGTTTAATTGTTAAATAATTGTTAACAAGAGATGTAACTAAACCACTAACGGTTTTTTGAAAACAATGTTTTTATGCAAAAGTCGCAAATTGTTGATCTGAAAAATTTTTAAAGAAAATTTAATTTCCTACAAAAAGCTCTCCTCGTAAATTGTTGTCAAATCAGACGTTTTCATGTAATCTGGCTTTAAACATTAAACTTAATTTTTTTTTAAGTTTGGATTTCTGTTAAATACTACTGCAAATATGAATATTTAAATAGAGAGATATGGGTACTTTGGTTACCGCCTACGTTCGTTATTTACGCAAGGCGCTATTTAAATACTGCATACGGAAATTAGTGTTTGTTATTAGAGATATGGAAGACGCCGCGCCGTATTACGAACGGTTAATTACACCTGTCTGCGAATTTACAAAATCAGAAACAAAGGATCCTTTCATGTGCGAATACTAAAGTTTTTCCGTTATTTCAAACACATTTTACTGTACATTTTTCCACTTTTCCAGACGAATTTTGACTAAGACATTCTTTTAGTAAAGCCAGGTCATTGTCGGCCGAGAATCTCAACCTTTTCGTTTCTTTTCCACCTTCGATATTTATCCTAAAATATAAAATGCAAGGCAAAGATTAGTATTTCAACTTTACTCTGTGGCTCAATTACAAAAATATTTGTAGAAATCGTTAAAATAAATAATATAACTTTAAAAAATAAACAAAGAAAAACATTTTGCGCATGACAATTTTATTCGCTATTTTAAATAGCACGCGGCGTTATCAGCCCGCAAATTATTACCACCAGCGATACAACAGAAAATAAGAAAAAACTTCATATAAACATATTTCCTAAACGTCTTAGTTTTTGAACTCCGGTGTGTTAAATATTCAAAAATAATAATAATAATTTTTAACACCCCATAGTTCAAAAACTAAGACGTTTAGAACATATTATGTTAATATAAAGTTTTTTTCTTGTTTTCTGTTGTAGAATAAAGTTTGTGGGTTGAGTTACTGGACACCCTGTATGTACATATGTATGTAATTTGATTGAAATTGATGAAAACTTTGATGTCTATTGGTGCCTAAACGGTGAGGTTTATCGACTTTAATAAAGAGTACCTTATTTTTTAAGTTTCTGATTGTCTATAAAATGGTGCCCCTAGCTTTGCGATATCGGTCAAAATTAAAAAGTTATGATGTAAATAAATTTTAAGTTTTAGGTAAAGTGCTTTTTATGTTAACATACAAATAAAAAGAGCTGTTAATTAACTAATGGATAACTAATAGAAAAATGGGGATAAAAATTTTTGGCTGGCCGATAATTATTTATTCATGTTTCTCAATTGTGGGCATAACGAGAGGTCACCTAAGGGAAAAACTCAGAGAATGGGAACAGAGGCAAAAGAGACTCACTGGAATAACGCTCCAGGACAAAGACAGGCGAAGAGATTTATCTCTCAATCGCCTAAATACACTAAAAAGCTATTAGAGCTTCAAAATAACGAACTCATCATATCACTGGAAAGACCGACAACGACCGCTGTAGGTTTTGTGATCGATCGAGCGAAACCTCGGAGCATTTACTATACAATGTACGAAATTAACAGGCCAAAGACTAAAATATCTGAAATGAGTTTTCTTGACTCCAGAAGATATAAAAAGCTCGCCCCCGAAATATTTCCGACGGGGATTACCTAATGTAGGGTATCCACAAAAGATCTTTTAGATCGAAGTGGGAGAAGGGCTAGCTTAAGCCGAACGACCTCATTTACTTTGATACAATACAATACAATCCCAATTATGACAATTTTTTTTAATTCTTTAATTTTTATAATTTATATGACAAAATGATTTTTTTGTTGCCGTATCCGATACATGGACCTCGCGCGGAAGTCAGACTGCCCGCTTTTAGCGCTATTCTCGGGGCTCTGTAAAAATTATAAATATTCAAGATACAGTTCCGGAAAGTAGGATTTTTTTATGAATTTTTTCCTCTTTTTAAACCTTTTTTTTTAAATTTTAAATATTTTTTTATAGTTTTTGAGATATTCAAAAAAAAACAAACCCCTACTTTTATTCATTTATTGTTTATAACTTTTGTAATTTTTATCGGCACCTGTCGGAACTTTTCTTTCTATACATTATCCCCAATTGAATGACACCTCGATTGTAAATTTCGGAGAATTTACAAACATTTTACCCAAAAAGGTACATGTTGACCAGACCCCTACTTTTTTAATTTATTGTTTATAACTTTTGTAATTTTTATCGGCCCTTTTCGGGACTTTTCCTTAAACTTTCTATACATTATTCCGAATCGAATGACACCTCGATCGTAATTTTCGAAGAATATACAAAAATTTTACCCAAAAAGGTACATGTTGACCAGACTATTCTCTCAATGCAAAAGAATGAAAATCGCAGGGTACCAGGTTATGCCTATAAAAAGAAAGATAATAAAATTGGCTCCATGTCATTTTCTCTAAGTTAGAACTATACAGTTTATGGGCGAACGTTGTCTTTAAGCAGAATAAACAGCTTTTAGAAAAACAGACGACCTTAATGTCACTTAAAAACTTATATTAATAAGAGAATCTATTGTGACTCGTGCAATAAATTAGTGCCCAAAAATATAAGTTCTTTAAACGTTCTTCTCCTTAATGTTTACCAATTCCTCTTCTTTCTTAAGTTCCTAATACCAACACGCAAGCTCTTGGCATAGTCTAATAGGCTTTGAAATTTTAACAGTGCAGTCAATTTTTACCTTTAGCAAAAAAAAATAAGATACGCGGTGTAAAGTCATTTTTGTTATTAATACAGTTCAAAACATTTTTAAAACATTCATCAATTTTAGGCGATGAACCAATTCTAAAACGGTATTTACTAATCGGTTATGTTGACGTTTAAACAATGTATTATACGTCAAAGTTGTCACCAATCATTACCGCGGTTATAGTTGGTTGAACGCCTAAAATTGCTGATTATATTTTCTTGCTAAACGGTGACGTCATGTACGGCGCGTATTTAACCGTGTTTGAATACATCCCGGACAATGGTTTAATAATAATATACTTATCTCTGTCGGGCGACTTATGCATCGTAATCGTTAAAAACGTTGTTTCGATCTTTTTTCGTAAACTTTTTACATGAAAAGTGAAAAATGTTTATATTGGGTGTAAACTAAAGTACATATTAACCCTAAAAAATAAAAATCATAGTAATAACCTACAAATTTATTGGGCTGTTACGCAATGGCCGAGAAATAGCAAGCAACGGTTTGAAATCCTACATTTTCTTAATTCTCATACTTTATATTGTCATTTTCGAATACGGTTTGGACCACTGGGACGAATACGGTTAGCAAGAAAATTTGACTTAAAATGGGCGAGACTGAAAAGCCGGCTTTAATTTTTTTAAACTTATGTTAGTTTTGTTTGTAATAATAATGATTTTGTGCTCGTAGTTGTTTTAATTAGGTAGAATTGGTTTTGAATTACTCTACGCCGCACGTAGAAAACATCTGGTAATAGCAACCGGATGTAGATATTATCATAACATACTTACAATTACAATAATATACTTACTTTCAATTAATAGTTTTTGATTTTAATGGCGGCTACATTTTGATGTTGTTCCTTTATTCGTTAAACAGGCGAAAAAACAAAACAGATTATTCTAGCCGTCATTAGTTTCGAAAGGGAAACGTTTAACATCGGCAATTATTATTAAACAATCATTGTATATGTATCTATAATTAATCACTGCTTAAACATCTACAGAGTGATCAATATGTATGCAAGGCTTGTTGCTTATTACTTTTATTTTTACTAACTCTTCCAGGGGCGTAGCGTGGACTAATATAGACGTGGGCGAAGTCGCATTAGCGTAGCCCCTCTTCTTTTTTTCAAGATCTATCCAATAAATTTATCTTACCATAAATCCTTTGATAGGACATACCTACTCACCTGTTGACATCGTATTTAAAGACTATTCGCGAGGCCTTTCAATGCTAGGCCATGGGCGACCGCGCACTTCGCCCACGCGTAGCCACGCCACTAAACTGTTCTATATATTACGGAGCTTCCCAGACTAACTTGTGTTGTGACGACCTTGGGCACATGCTATTCTTTCACGACACTCTCACAAAAAAAAAATGAAAAGAAAAAAAAGGACCTCGCTTCATTTTTTTCAGCCCCTTGCTTTCAGTTCTGAAAAATTTGAAGAACAAAGATAAAAGGTTTTTGTACACATTTTCTAAAAACAACAACAGCCTTTCCCTTTTATTTAGTTCTAAAAATTTTGAAAATAAAAAAAAGGTTCCTGCAACAACAGCCCCATACTTAGTATTCCAATTTTGAATACACCTTCACTCCACTTTTTGTCCCATCAACACACGACGCCTCTGGAAGGACACTGAGACGCCCAAGGGCGTCGCGACGCACAGTTTGGGAAGCCCTGATATAATAAATGTATTTTTCAAAACAAGCGACTTTGTAATCAGTTATTTGACCTGGCATTTTAGCATAGAAAATAATGAAAAATTTGACAACCTGTATCTTGCAAACCAGCAAGCTTTCTACTAAGATAAATTTCATTAGATCAGTAAATTTGGGTCCAAAAAATTTGTGGTAGCATTTTGTACAGACTTTTTGGACACTACCTGGTGGCCTAGATAAAGCGTAAATGAATGCAGTGGCAAACTTTTGTATGAAATTTAGTGTTTAATCTAAAATATCTCAAAATCGCTTGCTCCTAGCGATATTTATCAAGTATACCTTTTTGGAGCAAGAAATGTGGAAAAATAAAAATTACTTATTTAATAATATTTTAATATACCAAGGCAAAAAAGTTATGACACTTTAAACCTACGAAAAAAAGTGCAGGTGACTCACATTAGCATATTTCGATTTTCCACCCTAAAAACTTCTTAATACAAAATTTTAAAAAATATTTTGTGATAAGTAAAATATTTAAAAATAACTAAAATAAAATCAAAAATTTGACACCCTGTATCTTGCAAACGATCAATTTGTCGACTAAGGTAAATCAGGTAAGATCGTCGTATATTTTGGTCCAAGGAATTTGTAATAATATTTTGTACAGACATTTTAGAGACACCTTGTATATTATGTGTACGTCGGTTGCTCTAATATCGATAAGAATCCGCTGACATTTTGGTTCTCCATCTAGAACACGAAAATGATAAAAAAAATAGATACATAAAGTACAATATAATTAAACTATTCTTTAATATACTTTAGATGCCGCTACTTTTAACAACAGATTGTTGTATGATATGTCATTTTTAAATTGGGTGTATGAGCTACTATTTTTTAAAAAAAATGTGCTACCGTACTTTTTAAAATTTACACAGAAGCATAATCGACTACAGTAATTGAAGGCTACCGTATTTTTAATTTACAGGGAAGCATAGTCGACTGCATTTGCAACCCGGGGCTACCGTACTTTTATTTCACAGAGAAACATGGTCGACTGCATTTGCAAAGTAGGCTATCGAACTTTAATTTTACAAAGAAACATAGTGGAATGCATTTGCAAACTAAGCTATCGTACTTTTATTTCACAGAGACACATTGTCGACTGCATTTGCAAAGCCGGCTACCGTACTTTTATTTTACAAAGAAACATAGTCAACTGTATTTGCAAAGCGGGTTGCCGTACTTGTATTTTACATAGATCCATGGTCGGCTGCAGTTAAAAGGAGGGCTACCGTACTTTTATTTTACAGAGAAACATGGTAGACTGCATTTGCAAAGCAGGCTACCGTACTTTTATTTTACAGAGAAACATAGTCGACAACATTTGCAACCCGGGCTACCGTACTTTTATTCCATAGAGAAACATGGTAGACTGCATTTGCAAAGCAGGCTACCGTACTTTAATTTTACAGAGAAACATAGTCGACTGCATTTGCAATCCAGGCTACCATACTTTTATTCCATAGAGAAACATGGTAGACTGCATTTGCAAAGCAGGCTACCGTACTTTTATTTCACAGAGAAACATGATCGACTGCATTTGCAAATTAGGCTATAGAACTTTTATTTTACAAAGAAACATAGTGGAATGCATTTGCAAACTAAGCTATCGTACTTTTATTTCACAGAGACACATTGTCGACTGCATTTGCAAAGCCGGCTACCGTACTTTTATTTTACAAAGAAACAGTCAACTGCATTTGCAAACCGAGCTACCGTACTTTTAATTTACATAGATCCATGGTCGGCTGCAGTTAAAAGGAGGGCTACCGTACTTTTATTTTACAGAGAAACATGGTAGACTGCATTTGCAAAGCAGGCTACCGTACTTTTATTTTACAGAGAAACATAGTCGACAACATTTGCAACCCGGGCTACCGTACTTTTATTCCATAGAGAAACATGGTAGACTGCATTTGCAAAGCAGGCTACCGTACTTTAATTTTACAGAGAAACATAGTCGACTGCATTTGCAACCCAGGCTACCATACTTTTATTCCATAGAGAAACATGGTAGACTGCATTTGCAAAGCAGGCTACCGTACTTTTATTTCACAGAGAAACATGATCGACTGCATTTGCAAATTAGGCTATAGAACTTTTATTTTACAAAGAAACATAGTGGAATGCATTTGCAAACTAAGCTATCGTACTTTTATTTCACAGAGACACATTGTCGACTGCATTTGCAAAGCCGGCTACCGTACTTTTATTTTACAAAGAAACAGTCAACTGCATTTGCAAACCGAGCTACCGTACTTTTAATTTACAGAGAACTATGGTCGAATGCAGTTGGAAGGAGGGCTACAGTACTTTTATTTCACAAAGAAACACTGGACGTCATTTGCAACCCAATCAGCCAACGTACGTTTTATGTACGTAACTTTAGGATGTAACATACATCTTATGTACATACACAAAAGTACGTAGTACGTCCATAAGACGTCTTACGTACGTACATTTTCCGCAAAAATGTACATTCACTGTACGTACATGTTGTACGTCTGATGTAGGTACAGTATTTTGTACGTACATTTTCTTTGACTATGTACGTATTATGTATATACATTTTCTTTGATTATAGAAGTAAGCTGGACGTAAATTAAGCGAAATAATTGGACTTTCTAAAATTTAAATTGTTTGAAAATTTCAAAATTGAAAACGTACAGGGTTTTCATTTATATTTTACCATCTACTTTTAACTAAAACCAAGAAGGATAGAAAAAACGTCCTGAATAAAAGGTTTCCCTGTATAGGCTCTATACAGTGTGTCTAGGTTTGGCGTCATATGGGAAACTTTTTTATTATTTATATTCGTAAAATCGAAAAAAGTTACTTTCTGCATGGTCTAAAACCTAAAAAGCAACCATCAGATATCAAATTGTATCAGTAATCTACGAGATTGACCAAAAATGTAATTTTTGCCTAGGAATAAAGTACCTGTATTTTTGCTAATATCAAAATTGTTATATAGAAAAGTTGTTTATAATTCATAATTACCCCTAAATATGCAATTTTGTTGTTATATATAAAAAAATATATTTTGATTTTTTTTCTGCCATAATGGTGAAAATTTAGGTTTCTACATTAGTGCATTCCATGATTATAAATGTCATAGAACAGTTTCAAATATATTTTTTAAAATTTATTGTTACTAAAACATTAAGAATGTACAATGGCACTAATGTACAAACTTAAATTTTCTCGATTTTCGCAGAAATTTTTTTTATTTAGAAATAAACAGAATTGTATATTTGGAATTAATTTTTAATTCTAAACATCTTTTCTTTATAACAATTTAAGATATTAGGAAAAAATACAGGTACTTTTCTCTTGAGCATAAATTACATTTTTGGCCAGACCTCGTAGATGACCGACACAATTCGATATCTGATAATTGTATTGTAGGTTTTCGACCTATGCAGAACTTTTTATAAAAATAACTTTTTTCGTAAAATAAATAATAAAAAAATGTCCCATATGACTCCAACCTAATTACCTAGACACACTGTATATATAAAATTTAAATGTACGTATATAAGTAGTTTCTCAAAGTACATACATAAGACGTATTAGGTATACTGTACATAAGATGTTCAATTTAGATCCCTGGACGTAATATGGTTCTAAAATGTACGTCTTATGTATGTATTTTAAAGTACATACATAAGACGTACTACTAACCAGAACTAACCAGAACTAACTAGAACTAACCAGAACTAACTAGAACTAACCAGTACATACATAAGACGTACATTTTAGATCCCTGGACGTAACGAAGTAAAATGGATGTAAAATTTACGTACTTTGTACGTACTGTGCTCATTGGGAACCTGGACTACTGTACTTTTATTTTACATAGAGTCATGGTAGACTGCATTTGCAAAGCAGGCTTCCGTACTTTAATTTTACAGAGAAACATAGTCGACATCATTTGCCAACCGGGCTTACCGTACTTTTATTTCACAGAGAAACATAGTCGACTGCATTTGCAACCCGGGCTACCGTACTTTATTTCACAGAGAAACATGGTCGACGGCATTTGCAAAGCGGGCTGCCGTACTTTTAATTCAAAGAGAAACATAATCGACTGCCTTTGCAAAGCGTGCTACCTTACTTTTATTTTACAGAGAAACATACCCTATTGCAATTGCAAAACGGGCTACCGTACTTTTTATTTACAGAGAACCATGGTGGACTGCAGTTGCAAACCGGGCTACCGTACTTTTATTTTACATAGAGACATAGTCGACTGCATTTACAAACCGGGCTACCATACTTTTATTTCACAGAAGAATAT
>JACEGR010012782.1:0-10713 GCA_014170235.1 Listronotus bonariensis | reverse complement strand
GTATATGCCTTCGATTCTACCAAGTCTGCAAGTAAGATTAATACTGTTGTTCGCGTACAACAAATCGCCGTAACGCGTCATCAGTTCAGAATACACCCGATCGTACTTTCTCGCGGATTTCCTTGCGTAGCTTATCTCAACTCAAAGCATTTATTTTTAGACAGGTACTTCTCCTGGAGAATGTTGGGCTCTCAAAGGATCGAATGGAGGAGTCATTGTCAAACTTCTAGGATTAGTAAAAGTAGATGCAGTCAGTATGGAGCACATCTCTAAAAATATTTCCCCATCTGGAGATTCTACAACTGCGCCGAAGGATTTTACAGTTTGGGTAATTTTCTCAACTTAAGTAACTTAGGAGAGTTTACGACTTTCATTGTATTGAATTTATGAATTACAACAACGTTTCGGGCAGTACTATCTCTGTCCGTTTTCAAGTGTAAACTGTGAAATAAAGACAATGGAAGCCCGAAACTCTTCTTTAAATATTAATAATAAAGCAGTGTCTACCATATTCAGAAGTTAGGAGATGGAGATATTGAACCAATTTGTGCTAAACCGACTTAAAAAATCGTTAATACCTAATTTTTATTTGTTTAACAATTAAAGGTTTTTTTTTTTAATAACAGCCAATGTCAAATTTTCAATTTTTCAATATGTTAATAACAAAAGCTTTATCAAACCCATATGGCCAACTCTATATATTTATTTGGAGTATGTTCGTAAGATATTTGTATTTTGCGCATTAAGAGATATTGAAAACTAAAATTAGGCGACTTGGCAACGTTGCAGTTTCAAATTGAATGACATTTCATAATCAAGTTTAACTTTTGTTGTTGCAGTTAAAATTCTATTTTTTTTTTTTTTTTTGAATTTTTATGATTGATGGGATAAATGTAATGAAAAAAATGAAAATAGTTAGTCTACAACATGGATTTCATTAAAAATTCAGCAATAAAACAAAACGTCCGAAGTCAGTTTTGGTTTATCTCCAGTTCAAGTCTAAATAACAAAGAACTTACGCTTTATGGCTATATATAAAGTTTCTCGAAACACTGACTATTATCCTGCTTTGTGTCATTTAGGTTATCAGACAATGATGCCTAATATTTTTCGGGAAATTTAATAACTAATCAGATAATTTATGTAAATATTCCTCGCGAAATTAAATCTAGATACCCATTTTTATCAGCTGTTCGACCGTTCAGTTATTAAATTGCAACACCATGCTCCTTAATTTGAATTACTAATAATTTGAAGGTTCTATAAGCATCAGCTTTTTGTAAATTAGGAAAACAAACTTGACATTGGCACCATATTAGAAATGACATTGGTTGTTTTTGCAAAAAACTTTAAATTTAAAGGGTTTAAAAGCACCAACAGACAGAGGCATGTTATTGGGACAATTTACCTACTTGATGGAAGGTCCTTTAGTTCAGATGTTTGCTCTGCCCAATCCGACGGTTGAACCATATGAATTTGTAGAACTTAGAATTTTATCGAATCATGGAAACCCCGATTTTACCTGCATTTATAGGTAAGTTATTGAAGTATAATTTTATTGTGTTTAAAATAAGCCATTTTGATCACTGGAAGTTTCAAAGCCTATTCGGAACTTTTAAAATATCGGCGCTGTGAAATCCGCCCAAACTGCAGCCTTGGAACAGTACAGATAACTCGAATTAGTTTCACAGTCCCGCAACACATGCAATTGCTCATATCAAAGCGCCGTTGCCGACATCGCCTTTGAATTGAGGGTGTGTAGCTTTCGCTGGTAAGTGCCGTCCGAATAAATAATTCACATTGTTCAAAATACGCTGCTTAAATACATCCCATCAGTCAGCAGCGGAGACGAGATACAAGGGACAACTGTTGTCGGTTATCCTCGGGCATGTTCGAGCTGATAGCAGAGTGGCTTTACTATGAGTTATTTGCACGGTGCTTGGAGGTTCTGTAAAGTTCCTAAAGCATATAAGAAAAACATCTTTTAAATGAGCTGGAATGTTGATATCATATTTTTTACAATTTGATCAAAAGCTAAATACCAACCAAATTATTTTCTTTTTAATTTTGGTTTTATGTTTTTAGATTCAGAGTTCATGGCATAATGGAGAAATAAAACAAATCAAGAACCTCATTTAGAATATGTACGCTTTATTTTTTAATAATATTTTTATACATAGGAAAATGGTGTTGTAATAAATTGCTATATTTTTAAACATTTAATTGTCCTTAACAATAAACTTTTTATAAACGATACAAAAAGTGAAAACTACCAAAAAATGGACGGCCAGTGTTAATATGATTAATAAGATAAAGCAAATTTTATTATTGGTATTTTTTAAAAATAATAATCATAAAATTTAAGTTAATTCTACTAAGCATAACGATATTTCAAAAAATGCAACAAATTTTGGAAATGTAAAGTGTAATGTATATTGCAACTTATGAGCAGTTATGAAAAAAAAACTCGAAAATAAATATGAATCATACAATTTGTGGTATTGGTGCAACTAATTTATGATGTCAAATATCAGAGATCTTATATTTTAGACTTAATCGATAACTTTATGTTATGACAAATCTATTTAAGTCCTGAGTCAAGAGTCCCAAACTACTTTCTTTAAAGGGCGTATTTAATTATAACAGCAAGTAAATTATTATTTAACTAAGGTACAACTAAAAGAACTACTTTAAAATAGAAAGTTTTGCGCAATCGCATAATACCGATTTTCGTCTGTAACAAGTCCGGCCTAATCTTTCGGAAGCACGAGCGCGGCAAAAAAATAATTAACGTCATTTCGGTAGCCTAAGGCTCAAGCAGTCTTCCATCTCATTTTTAACAGAGTAAGTAAGAAGAATTTAAACAAATTAAATATCGATGGAGACGACGTTATCTGCTAATTTGTGACTTTTATCAAATATTAATATGTCTATATCATGTTGCATTTTTTTAAAGCATATTTTTTAACAATATTTAAAGGTGTTAAAATGGTTACATTTATTTATTCTTACTGTATACAAATAAAAATGTATTTTTAAAAATCTTTTTTATGTATATAAAAATACATTATTAATATATTTATTAAAATACAGTGAAAGCCAACAGCTTAATATGTGGATTGTTTAATATGTTGTTTTTATCTCATCCCCGTATTATAATATGGTCCATTAACTATGCAAGAAAAAAAACATTTTTAATGTCTAGTTTTTTTAATTTTTTAGATAAAAATTTCTGCATTGTCCTAAATTATACAGAGTGTTTCCTAATTGCGGTTATAAAAAACGCAACGCCTTATTCATACTTTAATTTTATGAAAAAAAAGTCATATAAAAATGGGTCATCAAATTATTATTTTTCCGGATACAGGCTGTTAAATAAAATAATGTATTTTTGACCGAAAACTTTATGTTATAGAATTAGTTCAAAAATAATTCTATTTTTTTCGCAATTAGGAATCACCCTGTATAAGTAGTGGTTAAATTTATTAAAAATCAAAAAATATACCGGGTAAATAAAAATCATTTCTCAGGAGTAAACCCACCCTTTAAAATCTAATCTGTTGTGTATGTTTCTAGTTTATTTAAACTTTAAAGTTTTGTAAAATATCTTTGCTACAATCCCTAAAGTTGGCGGTTAGCTAAAAAAATATAATAATGGACCCCACTCTATACATGCTCATTTTTAAATGTAAAAAGTTATGTTTAAAAAGACACTATTTAGTTATAAGGTAAACAAATTGCTTTATTGAATTTTTATAAGTGCTTTAAAGTATTCTGAATCCTCACGTTCAATCTTGCTTCGAAGTCGTAGTGATCGTATCTAGTAATTTGCTGTAACAATACTTTTCCTTCTTGTTTAGTCTAAAAAAAATCATACTTAAAAATTATGGTTCTATAAGGCCGGCCGCACACATTCTACTTTTATCGGACTCGATTCTCGGACACGTTTATATCTGAAGGTCGGCTGATGAGTGCGACGCATAAATCCGAGCAGATAGCCGGACCGGACGTCACGTCAAACATATCATAAATCACTCAACCTTTAGATAATCGTGTCCGATCGTCTGCTTAGAAGTTGGCTATTTCCAGCAGGCCAAATATAGAGGTTTCTACAAGAGTGTATGTGCAGTTTGACCACCAGGGAGGCCTCAATATACAAAAAAAAAAAAAAATCAAAAAAATAATATAAGTAACCAATTGTTTTTAAGGCATTAGTGGTAAAAAAAAAACACGAATTCAAGATGATGAGCAAATATGTAAGAGCCCCGAACCAAGCCACCGCCTTTGCAGTGTTGTCATGAATGCATACTTATATATTTTTTTAATAATATAAAAAATATATGTATTTACAAAAAATATTATTACAACATACAGCGTGTCTTCGAAAGTTCTTACCAAATGGGAAACTTTTTTAATTATCAACCTTATGAAAAAAGTGCCTCTTCATTAAAAGTCTTGTTTGATTACAACATGCATTTCTCCAAAATATATGTATGTTGGATGGACAAGATTACTCAAAAAATATTGGGTGTTAGTTAGAGGAACTTTACAAGCGCTTTATTACATCAAAGAAACGTACCAAATTATTTCAACCAAATCGGTTTAAGGGTATTTAAGATATTTATAAAATACCGACTTTTAAAAAACTTTAATGCCCTGTATCTCACAAACAAAACAACTTCGGACATATTTTATGGGATAATAGATAGATAGGAAGTACCCTGTATATTAATTTGGAAACAAGTCTCTTCTAAGCCACCCCTGTACATCCAACATACAGTTATTTTTGTTGAAATGTATTTTCTCATCAAACAGAACTTTTTATAAAGATGCAAATTTTTTTCATCAAGTTATTAATTAAAAAGTTTCCATTTGGTAAAAACTTTCGAAGACACGTTGTATATGATACGTTAATGATTATTTCTAAGAGCGCGGCGCCCTAGAGACCCCCCTTACAAAGCCGCCACTGATATAAACATTAACACAGCCAAAGAACAGCTGAAATTAATTTTATCAGAACGTATACAGTGCCTGTCTAAAGTCAGGTTTTCTACGTTTTGATTTGTTTGGTATTGTTCCATGAAAATGTGATGAATAAGACAACATAAACCAAATATTAGGCAAGAAATGACAGATATACAGAGGTGATTCACGGTCGATGGTAGGTTAGACGTTTATGGAAAATGGAACGCAGAATTTTCCTGAAAATTTAGCATCTTACATTTTCTTTTCTGTTCTATCGATCTGAAATATTTTTTACATTGCGACGTTGCCGCTTCTATCAAAAAGTCCTAGAAACTTTATTTTTAAACGGAACACCCCTTATATTAAAAGTTTTTATATTCGCCCTTTTATTATAATACTTTTTGTTAATATTGCCCTATACCTATCTCTATCGGTTTTCGAGATATAAAACAATTTGTGTTAAATATGGTCCAAAACATGGCCCTGATTAAACTTAAGTAAATTAGTGCTCTTAATTTATGAAAAGTTGATGTTTTGGTGGTACTTTAAACAGACATAAAGTATTTAATTTACACCGAGAAATCGACTCCATATCATACAGGTGCGTGCTAAAATTACTATTATTTCCATTATTCATAAAAGGGGTCAGAAGATCATTTTTCAAATGAAACCTCTTGTATATTACTCAATAAAATAAAAGCTGAAGAAGAACGCTTTAAAATGACATATCATGTCCCTATACCTAAATCATCAAGTTTTCTTAATAAAGCCGCTTTTTGTGAAAAATATTTTTATAAGAATTAAATTTCAAGTAACCATGGAAATATCAAGCTTATGACAGTTTGGTGACTTTTATTAGTAAATTATAAACATTTATTAACGGTGTTTAAAATAATCTTTCAAAATGAACGCAAATATTGATTATTCAAACGAAGTTCTTATGAAATTATTTATTTTACACGGATCTATTTTTGACAAAAATTCTGGATCCTCCTGTGTAAATATTAAAAGGGTTTCGCAAAAATGCACTCTACGTTTAAAGTCTCCCGCTTTAAGGGCTTAAGCTTAGTAAATTTATACGGATGCATTTCGTGATTTTCAAAAAATTTGTTGTACTGAAGCATATGATACACCCATATCTTCTTCTGCACTACGAATTGAAGCTTCTGGATATGCATAAAAATATGCCAAAACGTTAACAATATTGTATTCGTTTGAAGTTACAGGTTTAGTATGACTACAAATTATTTTGTAGTCGTACAAACTTCCTCTCGTTCATTGGTGTTAATTCAAGATACATTTGGTTAAATTTTCTGCAACTTCTGGCAATGATTTGATCACACTGTCCGTGTAAAATAAATAATTTTATAAGAACTTCGTTTGAATAATCAATATTTGCGTTTCATTTATTTTAAACACCGTCAATAACTGTTTATAAGTTACTCATAAAAGTCACCAAACTGTTATAAGCTTAATATTTCCATGGTTACTTGAAATTCAATTCTTTAAAAATAATTTTTCACAAAAAGCTGCTTTATTAAGAAAACTTGATGATTTAGGTATAGGGACATGATATGTCATCTTAAAGCGTTTTCTTCATCTTTTATTTTATTAAGTAATGTACAGGGGGTTTCATTTGAAAAAATGATCTTCTGACCCCTTTTATGAATACCGGAAATAATAGTCATTTTAGTACGCCCTGTATGATATGGAGTCGATTTCTCAGTGTAAATTAAATACATCGTGTTTGTCTAAACTACCACCAAAACATCAACTTTTCATGAATTAAGAGCACTAATTTACTTAAGTTTAATCAGGGCCATGTTTTGGACCATATTTAACACAAATTATTTTTTATCTCGAAAACCGATAAAGATAGGTACAGGGCAATATTAACAAAAAAGTATTATAATAAAAGGGCGAATATAAAAACTTGTTAATATAGGGGGTGTTCCATTTAAAAAAATAAAGTTTCTAGGACTTTTGATAGAAGCGGCAACGTCGCAATGCTGAAAATATTTTAGATCGATAGAACAGGAAAGAAAATGTAAGATGCTAAATTTTCAGAAAAACTCTGTGTTTCGTTTTCCATAAACGTCTAACCTACCATCGACCGTGAATCAATTCCCTGTATATGTCAAACTGGAGGAGTTCGGCGCCATTAAAAAAATAATTAAGCAGGTGGTCATGTGTCACATCATTTTAAAGCTCCTGACTTAGTACCTACCTAATAACCCTAGAATATAAAGTTAATATTTTTACCTACTACAAAATATGGTGAATTTATAAATACCTGATTTTGATGGCCATACATATCTGAAACTAATAAAGTAAGATATGCTTATTACGGTGGTTTCCTTTAAAGCTCATTTTAATGGCAATATAATGTTGGTAATAATATACAGGATAGGACAAAAAGTATATATATTTTTTTAATGACGCATCATGTATATTATATTACCATTAAAGACGATCTTGAAAGAGCTTTAAGAAAATGTCTACATTAGTGATTATCTAATTTTACTAGTTTCGGAAATATTGCCATCAAAATCAGGTGTTTAGGTACTTTTAAAGTACCTGTAGAGACTTTATATTCTACGGATTTAAAGTAATCATCAGGATATTTAAAATGATGTATCACAAGACCCACATTTTTATTAATTTTTGTTTTAAAATGGCGCTCAGCTCTAAGTTTGACATACTGTCATTTCTGCTTATTATTTAGTTTATGTAATATACGGAATAACTTAAAAGTTAGGGAGAGTCCTAACTTAGACAGGCACGAATGATGTATTTATAAAGTGTGCGTTTACAATATACTAGTTTTACCTCGTCTTTTGCGTCAAATATATCCAAGCTCATGCTGAGCAAAAGCAGAAATATGGCATCTTCGGCATTATTTAATTGTTTGTTCTTTTTGCAAGCAAGTTCTGAAGCTATCGGTAGCGTTCCAAAGTTTTTCTGAATGCTGTAGCAAGATCCCAAAATTAAATTGGAAAGTTCTGGGCTCTTCGCTTGCCAATCAACATTTTTACAGTCTAAAACATAAAAAAAATATTATAAGTAGGTATTCAACCAATAAATACAAACCTAAATAAATTTAACATTAAAGTAACAAATTTTTCTAGTTTTTTTAAATAAAATGTGATGATTCGTAAGTAAATATCAACTGGATTGGTTACAAAATAAATGCAATATGGCGAAAACAAAATAGAAATTGAACTTTGACGGCTTGTAACTCCGAAAACGAATGACATTTTGAAAAAATAAGTATGAAGCTCTACCCTTTATTTTGTCAAGCGGTTAAATGAAGGCAAAGTTGCGCAATTTGATGCTCAATAAAATGCCGTTTTGCGTTTTAAAAAATTCCGAGTACTTCCGAAGATGTTCGAAAAAACCGGAATTTTCAATTTTGAGTGTCTATTGTTTCCTGGCTATATTTGTTAAGATAACTCCAAAATGAAAAACACGTTTTCATGGCCACTTTTTCTGCTCTATAATTCAGTGTGATTAAATATTGAATCTGACGTTTCGGCTTCTGGCGACCATCATCAACTTAATTTTTTTAAATACGGACCTGATATTTTTTTCTAATTTAATTAAATCCTTTCATCACTCTTAAAACACTATATATCGCCACTTTGATATTTGCTGACGTTTCGTACAGATAATTCCCATCACCAGAATATTACATATTTATTTAACCATAATACGGCCCTGAACTACATTTTTTCAGGTAGAAAGGTAAAAAAAGAATAAACTGATTACATATTCGTAATCTTTTATTGCAACTCGTTGATATCTAACAGCGGAAATTACTTTATTAACCGAAAATTTCATGAACACTAGACAGGCACGAATACAAGGGATAGACAACAAATCAGCTTACATAAACAATGTGCAATGCTATCTTGATGCCTAGAGTACAAATAAACATAATTGGATCACTATTACATAGGTGTTCGAAGGGACAACCTTCCGCCTCAACGCATTTATCTAGCTTTGCTTAGTGTTTTTAATACAGCTCGATTAGACTGCCCTCGCAGGAATGGCGACCTCCCTTGGCAGATATTGTCGTAGTATAAAGGTCGTGAGGTGCATTTTTTACATAGACGGATCTCAACATATGCCCACAAAGGAAGTGGTCTAGGGGACTCAGATCTCGGCTTCACCAGCGGTAAATGCTTCCTAATAACTGCTTTGTCAGGAGATGGCCCGGCTAGGGCCCAGATCTTAGTCCCCTAGATTATTTCCTTTGGGGATATATCAGAACCGTTTATTCAAAATGCACCTCCCACTATCCTCGACAAAATTTGATCAAGGGAAGTCGCCATTCCTGCGAGAACAATTAATCGAGCTGTATTAAAAATACAAAGCAAAGCAAGAAAAATGCATTGAGGCGGAAGGTTATCTCTTTGAACACCTGTATAATAGTGAATAAATTATGTTTATTTTAATTTAGGCATCAAGATAGTATTACAAATTGTTTATGTAAGCTGATTTGCTGTCTACCTTTTGTATCTTATGTCTAATATTCATGAAATTTTCGGTTAATAAAGTAATTTCCGCTGTTAGATATCAATGAGTTGCAATAAAAGATTACGAATATGTAATAAGTTTATTCTTTTTTTCACCTTCTTACCTGAAAATGTAGTTCAGGGCCGTATTATGGTTAAATAAATATGTAATATTCTGGTGATGGAATTTTCTGAACGAAACGTCGGCAAATATCAAAGTGGCGATATATAGTGTTTTAAGAGTGATAAAAGGATTTAATTAAATTGAAAAAATATCAGGTCCGTATTTAAAAAAATTAAGTTGATGATGGTCGCCAGAAGCCGAAACGTCAGATTCAATATTTAATCACACTGAATTATAGAGCAGAAAAAGTGGCCATGAAAACGTGTTTTTCATTTTGAGTTATCTTAACAAATATAGCCAGGAAACAATAGAAACCAAAATTGAAAATTCCGGTTTTTTTCGAATATCTTCGGAAGTACTCGGAATTTTTTTAAACGCAAAACGGCATTTTATTGAGCATCAAATTGCGCAACTTTGCCTTCATTTAACCTGATCCTGCATCTCTTACGGTTTCCGAAATCCCAATGATGAGCGTCGAATTCCTGAGCCACCCTGTACATGTTGAATTTTGTTTAACTCTGCGATATTGTTATTAATTTGCATTAAAACATTTAATTATTGCACACTAGACTTGGTCAAAAATAACTTTTGTAAAAAATATTTCAAAGTTTTGTTTAAAATGATAAAAAATTATCATCAAAGGTTAAAGCATAAGAGGTCTATCTTCGCGACTAACAGACTTAAAAAAAAAAAAATCTTTTTAGTGAAAAACTAGCAAATTGTTTATCTGAAATATTTTACTAAAACACATTGTTAAAATAAATTTAATATCCTATATCCCTTATTAAATTATCTTCGTAAATTATCATCAAATAAGCCTCTTCCATGCATTGATCAACTTATACCACATTCAAATATGATTAAAAAATCTATAATTTATGAATCAAAAAAGATGTTTAATCATTTATCAAATTTTATAAAAAAATATTAAAAACATAAAGGAAATTTAAAAATATGTTAAAACAATTTTTCATAAAAGAGGGTATTACAATTTAAATGAATTTTTCGAGAATACATTTCCATAAAGGTATTTTTTTACTATTATATATTTGTGTGTGTATCAGTCTATGTTGTAAATGTATATATAATTTATTGTTTTGCTTGTCT
>JACEGR010012781.1:0-10715 GCA_014170235.1 Listronotus bonariensis | reverse complement strand
TTTGACAAAACATCGTAAGCGACATTCGTCAGTTTTACGGGAAACGTTTTTTTTTCATTGGCTTTATTTCAGATGAAGATATGTTCTATATTGGTTCGGCGGTTCATTTAATTAATGGTAGATATTTGGGTACACGCCAAAAAATAAATTAAAAGTACCAAAAACCAAAAAAAAAAAAAATAAAGCAAGTAAATAGAGAACTAAAAATCGACGTTTTGGTGGCAAGTCTGTCACCGTTGTCAAGATAAATTGAATAAAAATAAAAAAATTAAAAAATTAACTATTATTTAGGTTTAGAATAATTTTAAAATTTTTAGCTTTTTTTTTTAGGAGATTCTGAAAATTTTGACATTAAATGTTAAATATGTTTGTTTTGTAATTCAAATTAAGAAGAAATCTAAAATAAAAACATTTAGATCTCGGTTTTTCTTTAAAAATAACGCGATGGGAAGAAAAAATCGTTTCCCGTAAAATTGGCGAATGTCGCTTACGATGTCCTATTCAGAAATCATAAATTTAATAATCTTTTCTAAACTGGGTCCAATTATCGGGGATTTTATTTTTATTAAATTTTGCGTATATCCTCCCTCTAACTGATCGGGCCGACGGCTCGTCAGCGACTGCTATCAATTTCTGATGGTAATCGTATTAGCAAAGCGACATCGTACTACTTTCGCCATCTGTTGGTCAGGGTAGGTACTAAAAATTTTTAGCGTACGCTGAAATCTCACTTGTGGGGTTCTATGGATTGGTATTCTTTGTTTATACTTACTTATCCTGACTAACACCTTTTGCTGGAACTAAGTCTCCAAAACCAATGGTGGTCAATGTGATAAAACAAAAATAGGCGGCATCTAAGTAGTCCCAGCCTTCCCAGGATTTAAATAAATAGGCTCCAGCTAAAAATGATTACTGTTAGTTTACAGTGTACAGGGTAATTCATTTTAAAGTAAACAGGGCTTAATTTTAAAATTTCCCCGTACTTTAAAAAAAAACGAATATAGTCCTTTTGTCTATTGTTTTTGTAGAATTTAATCATCTAATCAAAAAACAAAGGAGTTACAGCACGAGTGACGAGTTACATCAATGTATAGAGATTTTTACAAGGAATTCGGTGATATAGGAGTTGCTGGGTTTATTTCTTGTGGTTCCGATGTGATTGTTTAAAAACTGCATAATACTATAAGTATAGTTTCACCCGAAAAAACCTGGCTGCCACATGACACAGGTGCTTTCTTTACAAGTCAAGTATTTAAAAAAAAAAATTATTACTATTTACACTTTTTCATATTAAAATTGAATGAGGTATGTTTATGTTTATGATATTACCTCAAAACAAACTTTTTTTTAAGTTTAACACCCTATATCTAAAAAACATAAATTGTCGGACCCATGTTTATAATTTTTTTTTACATTTTGACGTGACAATGTCTAAAATTTGACTGGCCCGGCTGCACGCACCAAAAACATGACTTATGCGACGTTACTTCGCGCGTTCCATTTAAGGCTTGAAGTGCAACGAGAGCGCGGAACGAGCGACAAAGAACCACAATCTTCGTGTTCGGCAGCGTTCGATATCTGTTTCTCTCCTACTAGAGTGATCGTGCAGTGAAAAGTGAATGTGGTTCAATTGTTATAGCAACAATAATGGCGGCGATAAAGGAAATGATTCTTTCTACGTTGTTACGTTCAACTATCGTCAGTAAACCGACTTTGCAGACAACCGATTTTTTTTTTATCGAAGTTTTGCCCTTAAATTTTCTAAACAATATTTTATACCACCATGAATAATCTAGGACCTGGATTAACGATCTTTCATCTTCCATGCTCATATAAGTATCTTAAAGAATATTCACACATATATACATATATATATATATATATATATATATATATATATATATATATATATATATATATATATATATATATATATATATATATATATATATATGTGGAATATTCTTTAAGATACTTATTGGACATGCAAGATGAAAGATCATTAATATATATAAAAGTGAATGGTTCTGGTTAGTTACGAAGACGAAACACGTGTCACCGTCTTGGTCGGGCCCGGGGTATTCCAGTTTCTTTTGGAGACTTCGTAATTTTTAAACAACCAACCATAGTAGCCGAATTCTTACAGGGTATTTTTTAATTATTTATTTTTACAGTCATTGATGAGCCATATGCCCAAAGAACTTTACCTTTTTATTAATGTATTTATATCGAGGCTCAAGAACCATTCACTTTTATATTATATCGCAGTTTGGGTGAAAAATACTGCTTTCAATATGATTTTTATCATATTTTCAGTCACTGCTGTACGCCACCTACCTGGTTTGGCAAAACTACTCATCCGAATTCTGCAAACCCGCAGACTGATGGGCGGCCAGTTTCCATATGGTTTGTTGGCATAACAGTATGTTGCATTTTTAACTTTTGCCATATACAACTAGATGGCGCACTTTTTACCTACCACCTTTAACCTCTCGATGCTATGGCTGGTTGTTTTTAAATTTCTTGGTGAGATGGCACCGCTGTCTGTATTTATTAGTTCTGGGATCCAGAAAGAATATTTACAGTCAGTCGGGGCGTCATCAAGGCGTCTAGCGACCTGAAGCGGTTTGACAAGTCTTAACGAAGACGAAACACGTGTCACCGTCTTGGTCGGGCCCGGGGTATTCCATTTTCTTTTGGAGACTCCGTAATTTTTAAACAACCAACCATAGTAGCCGAATTCTTACAGGGTATTTTTTATTTATTTATTTTTACAGTCATTGAGTCATTGATGAGCCATATGCCCAAAGAACTTTACCTATTTAATATATATATATATATATATATATATATATATATATATATATATATATATATATATATATATATATATATATATAAACATCCCAAGTAATTTATAATAATGTTTTGTTAAAGTACTAACCTAAAATATAGCTTATTACTAGAAGAACGCATAACCAAATGGGTACAGGTTTTGGTTTCTCCCGCCCACCAGACTCATAATATGAACTGTAATCATCATACTCGTCAGAATCCGGATCATCCAAATATTTGTTGCGTTGTCCATAGCCCAAGGGGGTCATCATCTTTGGACTGGATCTCGCTAAATATAAACATGGATAATCGAGTATTATTAAAATAATGTTTCTTTAATATTATTAAATTGGCAATATAAAGTCATCAAACACTTAACAGAATCATTAATTTAAAAATATAATATATTAATATTTAGTTTAATTTTAGCAATTTTTTTTTACTTTTGTCTTTTTATTTTTAAATTATTTCCTTCTAAAAAAAGGACATTTTTCCTTGGCAAAACGGTGAAGCAGTTAATAAAAGTTAAGAAGCAATTAATATTTCAATTGTCCTTACGACATTTCGGCCTGAGTGGGCCTTCATCAGGAATATTTTTAAACATTGACAAACTAAAATCCTAAACAAAGGGTTTCTATTTTTAAAAGAAAAAATTCCTTTCTCCAGAAAGAAATGATTTGAAAGTAATAATATTTATAGATATGTTCTGTATTGGTTCGGCGGACAAAAAATAAATAAATAAATAGGTACAAAAAATTATAGTTACCTTTTAAAATTTTTGTTTTTATTTAATTTTATCTTGGCAGACTTTGCACCATTAATTTTAATTTATTAGTTGCTAATTTAATAAATGGTTTTTTTTTATTTGGTTATAAATATTTATGTCAGATAATAATAAATCATGACAATTTTTTAAAAAACAATAAAAAAACTTAAGAAAAACATCACCCAATCACTATATGGAGCGAATAACTTGTTTATTTAACTTTAATTAGATTTTTTTAAAGTTTGATACGACTACTTCTGGAACTTTAAATGGAAAGGGATTTTTTTGTCTTTCGCCATCAATATCTCAGCACCCAATAGTCGCACAAGAAAATAAAGGAGTATTTTGATATTTTAAATAAATTTTTCAAAATAATCAGCTACGGTTAAAAACAAAAGAAAAAAAAGTATGTACATTAATTTTAAAAAAGGCTTTTGGTGGCTTTTTAAATTTTCAGGCGTTAAATTGAAAATATCAAAAAAAAAAAACAATAATGTTCTTGTTATATTGGTGGCTTTTACAGTTCGATGTACCCTCAAAATCCTTACAAAATTTCGATTTATTTCCATTAACCCGCTTTTTCTTTAATTCTATCAAATTAAAAAAAAACAAAAAAAAAAGATTACGATTTTAACCTTTAAATGATCATAATATGCTTTAATAAATTGCAAAAAAAAAAGAATTTAATCCATTTTATATTTATAAAAGTGTTTAAATTTATGGGCTTTTAATTTTTTTCCTATAATTAAAAACATAAATATAAATTAAAAATTAATATTAATATTAATATTAATATTAATATTAATATTAATATTAATATTAATATTAATATTAATATTAATATTAATATTAATATTAATATTATAATTAATATTGATATTAATATTATTATTAATATTAATAAAGAAAAAACGGACAAACCTGTTGAGCTTTTTTATATATGATCGAATAAAACAAAGAATCGGCTTCAAAGAATAAATCAAAGCTTCATAGGGTTTCTGTGGTCATGGCACACTTAACTACTCGTTTTTAATATTTTAAATTTAATGACTGACTATACCCAAACCTGCCAAAGCCATTTTTCGATATTTATTATGATTGAGCTGTATCCGGTGCTTAAAATTTTTTATTGTAAGATTTCTTAAACCCTAAAATGCTTTTTAAAATTCCAGTGCGACCATTTTTGGGGAGATATAGCCACTTGAAAAACTTCAAAAAAATTGTATTCTTTTTTCACCAGTTTAAAAAATTAAACTTTTTAATGCATTCATCTTATTATAGTATTTTTAATATAAACTGTAAGTTTTTAACAAACTAACACTTACGTAATGGTGATCTAGACCTTCGGGGCTTTATTTTTGGTCGGCTTCTTAATGGTTCATCTGCTTCTTCCTTGTCAGAGGAAGAATCTGGTGTATAACTTCTTGGTGGTACTAAGAAATTGGACGTTTTGGCATTGATACTGCTCTTCTAGCTATAGTTTATTATAATATCCCAAAAGAAAAAAATTCTTAAAACTTATTAGTTAATAAACTGCGAAATTTTAATAAAAAAGTATACTATCACAAAAAATATGTTATGAACGCATGCAAAACTGTATACAGGCTGTGAGAAAACAACTATAATGAAAGGGCTGATGGAACAACTTGTTAGCATCCAGAGAAACATAAAATGATCTTAGTAAGAGGATCAAATTTTTGATTATCCCGTCTAAAAAAAAAAAAAATTAGATTCCGATATCAGTTTTGCAACCCTCTGTCACCATTTCATTAACAAAGACTAACAATAAACTAAAAATTCAAAACATAAAAAAATTCCTGTTAAGGTGAAGTATAACTTGTTTTTATTTTCAATCGGCAAGTTTAACACTTAAGCTTAATATTGGTCTTTAATAAATGGTGCTAAAAACCAAAATACGAATCTAGGAATATGATTTTATTAAGGTGTGATCATCAAAAATATGCTCTAAGAGGACGACTTTATTAAAGCTAAAATATATCAAAAACCATCGACAACCAACGATCATTTTATATTTTTGAATGCTTATAAGTTATCTCAACACTTGGATCTATAAATACGAAAGATTTATTGACTTTTAATTTTTTTCATATAAAAATATTGCATATTTTTGCGATTTTTTCTGTAATAATAGGAATTTTAAAAGGGCAGGTGCAATTTCACACATAGAATAACCACACTTTAGAAAAGTGATGGTATAATTAATCAAACAAAAAGAAAATAAATTAGTACGGTACATTAAAATTTGAAATAATTAAATTTATATAATATTAGAAACTTTTCAATTTTAGAAACATTATGTGCAGTAATGAATAGAAAAATAATAAAAATAATTCAATATAATATGTATAGTAAGAACATTTTAAAAGCGCAAATTCGGTACCTTTTGAAAATAATACAAAAACACATAAAAAAGGCCGCCTGCAAACGGACTATTTTATATAAAGGCGCCGCTATATACAGCAACGCGCCGATACACAATGGGATAAAAATCCATTATTTTGGCCAAAAAGCAACATTAAAATTTTAATGGGTCATGCTGTGTATTTCAAAGTAGATACTCCAACCTACATGTACGCAAAATTATAAACGTATATGACGACTTCTATTGGGGTAATAATAAACTTAAAAATGTATTATAAGTAAACATAAATATACAACATTTAATCTACTACTTTTAAGAGTTTAAATAATAAGAGCTATTGTTGTGTTTCCGATGCAGTCTCGCGAAGTCTCGCTATTTTGTCAAAGATTTTTACCTTTTTCTTTATCAGTTTTTGTACTTACAATTGCCTTCCTACTTTTTACTACTTCTGAATGTAAGGACAGATTCAAGTTTTTTTATAATTTACAATGTTTTCCATTTTAAAAATTAATATGTTTTGTCCTACACTGTATATCCTAAAAGATAAAAGCATTCTGATAAAAGATATGAATTTTATAAAATGTACCCAACAAAACAGTGTTTTTATTTATTTTATACGTTAAAAAATAAAGTTGGGAAGATGTATCTCTATTACGCTTCTAAGAAAAATTTAAAATTATTTTTCAGATTTGGATGGTCATATTTTCGAAACTAATTGAGATAGACACATCAAATGTAGTATTTTTTAAAGCATTTTAAAAGATTTTTTGGTGTTAATATATTATTCAGGGGTAATCCATTTAAAAAAATCATACCTATTGTCGTACCCTGTATATCACATGAGATAATAATAATCGGATTACTCATTAGAATACTACCGAATTAACCAAACAAGCTGATATTTTAGTTTATTTTGTACAATAAAAAATAATAATGTTAAGGGGGTGTAAATTTATAATAACATATAATAAGTTTTAGGTTTCCAAAAAGCATTTGTATTAATTTATAATATTTTTTTCAATATTTTTCCAGTAAAAAGCACCTCATTTTAAGTTAGATTGGTAAGTTTCAGAATTTTGACCAAAAAAATTAATTTCTATCCCATAGTGCGATGACCAGCTGCATCAACCTGCATATCATAAAAGAAATATAGCAAAGGCGGCCGCGAAGACAAGCATACCGATTTTTTGTGATTTTTTTCTTATCAAAGAGCACCGAATTTACATTTTTAAACTGTTCCTTCTATACTTTTCCAATTAATGTACTGTTCTAATTTTTTTTTACGAGTAATAAAAAACAGATCCATACAAACACAGGGTAAAAATCTATAAAAAAATATGTAAAAAATAAAATTAGGTTCGGCAAAAAGTGAGGTGTTTGGTATAATTGGTATTAATAATTTGTAACAAGGGAATTAGATTACCTGGAGATAAACTTCTTATTTGCCTTTCCTTATGTCTCATTGTGATACCTAAAGATAAAGGATTATCCAGCTATGGCTATACAGGAGTATAGTAAAACGGAAACACTCTAATTTTTTTACAGTAAATTGCGCAGTTTGTACTTATACAGGGTGTTTCTAAAAGGTCTGTACAAAATATACTCCTTGGGCTAAAGTATACCGATTTAACGCAATTTACCCCAGTCGAAAAGTTAATCGTTTGCGAGATACAGGGTGTTAAATTTCTTATTTTGTTTTAGTTGTTTTTAAATATTTTATTCGTTCGATATAGCGGTTTTCGCTATTATAAGAGATTTTGAAAAATTCTTTTTCAGGGCGTTTCTATAGGTCGATTATGACACAAATCTGTGTGCGCGTTTTCCAAAATCCATTTCTATAATTTATTATTAATAAAAACATATTTACGGGACGGTGGAGTGAACAGGGGTGCTGGGTGGGGACGAAACAGTAGAAATCCTACATTAAACGCCCAAAAACAGTATTTCACAGTACACACCGCACTTTCTGTTTACAAAAATGTCCAAAAAATTGTTTAAAAAATTAAAAATAAATAATAGTACAACAATCCCGCCATGGCTGTCACTGCATAAAAAGAAGAGTTTGCAATAGAACTGTAAATGTCTTGCGATGTTGCCAAATAAAGTGAGAAAGTGTCAATAGCTTAAAAAGGAAGATACAGGACAAAATTCATATGAAAAATTAAGTTATTCCTTCTTCCTATTATAATTTGTAGAGAAAAAAGGAAAATACCTAAACATAAAGAAGGAGGCATTTCTACAAAAAATACCATTGTTTCTCATGGAAATGGTGGATAATCCCCGAAATAGCCTTGGTGTTAATTCTTCATAAGAAGTTTGGCAACGCTGCTTCTATCAAGACTGTCATTTTCATAATGACGAACTTCATGTTATCAGCTGACCAAAATGAATGCGCTATTTTCCTTCTTTAATTAATGGCGGACGAGATATCTCATATGTGTGGGATAGTTTTCGAAAAATTTAATACTTTTCAAAATTAATTTACATTTTCATGTGCCCCGAGTGCAGTGTATTAATGTTTTCTTGTGTTTGACGTTGGATTTATACTGTTTTGTCCCCACCCAGCACCCCTGTTCACTCCACCGTCCCGTAAATATGTTTTTATTAATAATAAATTATAGAAATGGATTTTGGAAAACGCACACAGATTTGTGTCATAATCGACCTATAGAAACGCCCTGAAAAGAATTTTTCGAAAATCTCTTATAATAGCGAAAACCGCTATATCGAACTGTATAAAAAGAAGTATACATTTTGGGAATTTTAAAAAAATATACATTTTTGGGAAATTTAAATTTTAATTGGGTTACTTAACATTGGGAAATTTGGTACATAAAACAATACGTGAGGTGTCAAGGTTTAAAAGTATAAATCAAACAATTTTCTAGGTTACTCTTATAATAATAAAACAAAAACATTAAACAAGCTGAGTCGCCATAGAAATACAAAACAAACACTGGAAAATTTGATATTTAAAGAAGAGAAGAAAGAAATTAAAAGGGGATGGTTTTTATTCTAGATAGGAGGTAGTTAGTGAAGTCAAGTAAAAAGTTAAAGAAGTTTGAGTTAAGCCCCGTACGAGGCTATCCCCAGTGGGCATGCCCGTTACTAAATTTAGTTAATCACATAAATTAAGTTAGTTTTGATGGTCCACCGGTCTCATGGTTCGAAGATAGTTCCATATGGTAGATTTGTCCAAGTGACGTCAAGTAGTATTTTGCACCTCTTAAAAAAACAGACGTGTTTTGGCCTCCTTATGGTTATCGTTATTAGACATAACGATTACGGCGGGCGGCAGTTTAAGACAGAGACTTTGCAGCCTCTTTTAAAAGAAACTTATCTTGCGTCTGCGCTTTCGACACATAACCTTATTTTTGCCTGTGGTTCACCGATTTTAAAGTTAACGAAAAATCCCAGTATTTACTTTTTATTCTTCATAAGATATGAATCGATATTTAAATATATGCAAAAACACTTCCTGTTGATTTCGTTTTTAAAGTAGATGCAAACAATACAGTGTAAGCAAAACACAAAAAGTAAGGTTAGGTTTGGTAGTAGAAATAAAAGACAAGTGTGCCAGATTGTGACCTCTAAAATTAATAACTGATTTAGAATATCCGTATAAAAGTGCAAGTCCGTTTTAATTTCTAAACACTTTTTGATTTTATTACTGCTATATTTTTCGCTAATTAGACCTATGTATAAATGATATTTTGATTAAACCAGCAATAAAATTTTAACTTTTAAATAATTGATAATAAAATTTCTGCAATGCAACAACCGCAGTTTAACAATAACGATAACGATAACGATAAGCTCTTCGGTATTCATCCGTAATTAAAGAGTCCGTATGGTTAATAACGATAACGGAGCCCGACATCGGGTCGACATGCAGTTTAAGCTCGCCGCAAAAACGCGGACATTAAGAACTGACACAGGTTGACGCGCGGGCTACGTCCATGACGCTGTGCACGTCGCGCTGAACGGTGGCACATAATTGCGCCCAGTATGCTAGCCCATTGCTGCTATCCAGCCAGGCGATGGATGGGACTGTGTGCGCCGCCGCACAGATGTCGTGGGTAACTTGTGCAGCATGGGTTTTGTTTTAAAAATCTGAGATATGGTTGATCCCGAATAGGGTCCAATATGCGGTAAACTGATCAAAAACGCGGACGTGGAGAACGGATGGGTTGAGCGTGGGCTACGCATGTTGCTGATGCACGTGGGCTGGGTTCAATTTGCGCCCAGAGCTAGCCCATTTCTGCTACCAGCCAGGCGTGGATGGGTTTGTGTTCACCGCACGCACAGATTTCGTGGGTCTTGT
The DNA here is from genome assembly GCA_014170235.1 of Listronotus bonariensis. Taxonomy (NCBI): domain Eukaryota; kingdom Metazoa; phylum Arthropoda; class Insecta; order Coleoptera; family Curculionidae; genus Listronotus; species Listronotus bonariensis. The sequence continues at coordinate 407 of JACEGR010012781.1, read as the reverse complement.
GCAGCATGGGTTTTGTTTTTAAAAATCTGAAATATGGTTGATCCCGAATTGGGTCCAATATGCGGTAAACTGATCAAAAACGTGCGGACGTGGGAAGGATGGGTTGAGCGTGGGCTACGCATGTGCTGTACGTGGGCTGGGTTCAATTTGCGCCCAGAGCTAGCTCCATGCTGCTAGCCAGCCAGGCGTGGATAGGTTTGTGCTCGCACGCACAGATTACGTGGGTCTTGTGCAGCATGGGTTTGTTTTTAAAAATCTGAAATATGGTTGATCCCGAATTGGGTCAATATGCGGTAAACGATCAAAACGTGGATGTGGAAAGGATGGGTTGAGCGGGCTACATGTGCTGTGCGAGACGACCAAAAAAAAAAAGGTCTTTCTCTTACAATCGCCACTTTCTTATACAT